>JAUOZQ010000299.1:0-53461 GCA_030710315.1 Anomotaenia brevis
CATCATCTACTCAATGCCGACGCACTTCAGCTCGAACCGAACCTGTTTCATACAACGTTTCCCCATATTTAGGGGAGGACACCTAGGAGGGGCTGCCAACAAACCCACAAATGCTGATCAAATGGGACTGCCCCTGAGTGCTGCCTGAGTGATCTGTGCATAGATTGCAAGTTTTCATTTTTATTTAATGATATTTCTACATATACAGGCAAGATAATGGCCATTGTTTAATATCCCTTAATAGCTGCATTTAAGTAACTGTACTTTTTGTTTTATAATGAAGTTATTCACTTCTCAATTATTCAGAGTGACACTACATTCCATCTAATGATCCGAAGTAGCTTCTCCATAAGCAATGATTACCAATTAATTTCCTTCTGATCATGACTGCACGATTTAAAGAACGTTGAGTTAGGCAATGATTACAAATTGTTTTTTTCGAAGGTGGAACGGAATAAAGATATTCCATTATACAAAGTGTATTGTGCTATTAAAAGCCAAAGCCACACTTTTAAACTGCACTAAAGCCTATACGCTGCTACTGCGAAATCATGACAATTTCACACCGAGACATCTAGTTGTTTATGCAGCACTGTGTCACTGTGAAAATATGTGAACTCTTCGAAACCTGCTCAGATTAATAAACGGTGTGATAGTAGTATCCGACTGCTCAAGAACTGGGATATCTACCAAGCCGATTTCATCGAAACCTCTATTCGGGTTGTTTGGCGCTCCATGTACTTCTATCCAGTTACCGATATGAGTTAAGAGTAGTTGCTGTGACAACTGAGTCAGCATCCTCTAGTCTCCTTCTCATCCCAGGATTGTGATCCCCGGCAGAAGTAAATAATTTTCGTAATTTTTTCAACGCTATGACAAATTTGTCTTATACTTTGATACATATAAGTAGATAGATTACCCTCCCATGATCAGTAAAAAATATCCCTGAAGTACTAAAGTAACTCGATCACATGTCATTTACTTTGCAATAATTGGTTCGAATCATAAACAGTCTCGGTCTTGTTGAACTGTAACCACGGTAACACAGAGTGGCTGCTCGTGTTGAATTAAGGAGTCCACGTGTCAACTGCATCGAGAAACTGGCAAAAATAATACCATAAAATTGGATTCATCATAGTCTAAATACTAAAACCAAAATATATGCCTAATTGAAAGATGCTTTTTCGTGTTGCAAAGAGAGCAAAATGAAGGGCCCGCTATTCACATGTAGGGTTTAGGCTAATTCTGAAACACTGAAGTAAAGAAATCCATAATTTTGCTAGCTGCTTAGGAATGTTTCATTGTAATCAAATATATTCCAATCTCCACACCACCAGCCGAAATAATTCCAGCTGAGGTCATGCAACTTCTGTGCTTTACATCTATTTAGGCAAATCACGAGTACCCAACATCGAGCAATTCCTATATAACCACTGCTGTACAAACTGTAAACCAAAGCTGAGAGTACAAAAGTTTCTCTAATTAAGTTACCAAAAAGGAAAGAATAGGAATAGATTGAAAAATGAGTGGCTGCAATGTAGTCATTTCGTAATGAAGAAGAAGTATAGTCATCGGCCGCAGGTGTCGATACTTTTTATAACTAACGCCATCCCGATTGCGAATGGGTACAAGAAATTCATCGAAATAAACGAAAGCAAAAATAATATAGTGAAAGAATATATTTACTCCATTGAAATTCAGCACAGAAGAGACTGCGATAGAAGGCGATAGAAGGACCGCAAAGCTGTCACAGATCCTAGGATGGATATCATAGATCCATATTAATTCAGATGCGATTGACGTTGATGGTGACGTGGAGGCTGCCTCTGACGAGGGCCGTGATGGCCTCGAATTTGAGGAGCTGTGCCGGCACTCCCTGGATGGCCAAGACACGGTCGCCAACACGCAGCTGCTCACTGCACGCCACCAGGTGAGGCGCACTCGCCAGTCGACTGATGCACAATTCCCCCCCACCGCCACCGCCGCTGCAATCACCACCGCCTGCTTTTTCCTTGTCGAAGGTGAAGGAGATGCCCAAGGGCGTCGAGGCATCAGTGCGTCTGAATTGGAACAGATAAGAGCCGTCCACACAGGGCTCAACGAACTCCAATTCCACTGCCCCGTTCTCAAACGCGCTCCATCTAGAGTCAGTGGACTGTGTAGATGGCCTCGACAAGGACGACGATGCCAAAGTCAGAGTCGAAGAAGACGCCTTCCCATTAGGGACTGTTGCGTGAGTGCGAGAGTCACGACTATGTGACCTGTGTCGGCGTCTTAGTGCCTTTTCCTCGCGAATCACTGACCACCTCAACTCACCTACCTTCCTCTTCACGTTATTAATCATCTGACTGGTAGGTCGTCGCAGATTTCTACTGCGTCTGCACCCACCTCCAATCGCCGGTGCCGCTGCTGATGCTAACGGGAGCGGCGCCTGCTGCTGCGTCTGCGTCGGTAGCGAGGGCGAGGGCGATGTTTGCATGTGGGCGTTTTCAACACAAACAGGACGAGAGTGTACGGGTGGGAGCATAGGCACTGCACAAACCGCTGCCACCGCCACCGCCGCCTCTTCCTCACCTTCCTCCCCCTCCACATTTGTTTCCTTCTTATCCTTGCCACCAGGTGCCAACCACTGCTCGAATGACATCGCGGGCGAATGAATAGCATTGTTTGGATGAATGACATCCATGTTGTTATGAAGGGGCGAGGATGGCAGTCGTTGAAAGACATGTGGCCAGCACTCAATTTTTGCGTTTGCGGGATTGCTACACAACTCAACAGTCTTGTGCAGATCAAAGAAAAGACTATGAGGAGCACTCAGAGGCAGCCACATTTGATCAGCAATTGTGGGTTTGTTGGCAGTCCCTACTAGTTGACCTTGTCCAATAAAAGGAACTTGTTGTAGTAAATTCGGTGTGGTTTGAGCTGTCTTCTGTGACTTGTTGGTGTGAATTGCGGCGACATTGAATAGCTGATGACTTTGGGGCATTTTGATTCACAAAAGTTGGGCAAAGTGTGCAATAGGTGTTGTTCGTAGATGTGCTCGGTTACGAATGACTGGACGGTTGGTGAGTCTGGAAGTTATGGGATCACTGGCCAATCAGAGCTCCCTTTATTTTGGATGGTTAGAGCTCTATGTGCTTTTACTCAATGACCTCTGCGAGTTAATGGTAGTTGCTATGGCAACTGAGTCACCACTTTCTAGTCTTCTCGTCATCCCAGCGATTTGACCCTGGCGGAAATCAAGCAGTTTCGTAATTTTATTTTTGGACGGTTAGACAGAAGCGCTTTATATATTGATTCCATTTCCGCATATGCATTTTTATTTTTTCATTAATTTGGTTGACTGCTAGTTAGATGAAGTGGTTTAAATACGTCGATTAAACATCTCAGTGTTTTTGGTGGATATCTCCGGATCTTCCACTGCGTGGGTAAGATAATGGATGTTTGAGCTTGTGTCATGAATTTTATTTAATAATTATATTTTAATATTTCATTTTTAATCATAAGAATTATGTATATGTTTTACACCATATTATTATATTATTTTAATTATAATATTTTTAATACACGATAATCTTATACATTTAATATTCTAATATTAATTTATTGTCGGTTGTGATAAACCGTAACCTAGGGTTCAAATTTGGCTCTTAGGAATGAACACCGTTTATGTGCATTATCAAAGCTCTTTGCTAGAAGGCCTGCCTTTATTCCACTGGTGTTTTATTTGCTAGAAGAAGCGAACAATCGGATTACCAAAATTATTTGTCTTTAAACGAAGTGTCAATGTAGTTGTTTTATGCAAATGTCCTTAAGTCACTAGCATCAAAGGATAATTAAATGGCAGGAAGTACCACTGGTTTGTATCAGGATAGCAGCACATAAACCTTGTCTTTCTTTCATTTTGAGTAATAGACCGTAATTCGGTATACAAGCAGTTAGTGTTGCATGGGTTTTATTTTTGATATGCTCTTTTTCACGATTTTGTGCGAAACATCCTTAAAACCCTAATATGAAAGCTGGCTGAATATTTTCTGTTGGATCATGGTCTATAAGTTCTTTGATTGTCTTTTCATCATTAAAATGACGATTATCCAAATGATAACGAATAAAGAAGAGGTGCTGAGCAGCACAAGGACTTGATTGACTAGATTTCCTTTGCATATGCTAAGACTCATCGGCGTTCTTAGTGTCTTAATTTTGACAACCAAATAATAACTGGATATCAGCTACTACGAATAAATTGCAGTTTTATTTTTAAAGAGGAACAACCATAAGTGAATATGCATAAAGCAGTAATTGAGCATAGGCATAAAATAAATTCCCACTATTAACGCTTTAGATTGCATGAAATCTCCTCTGACTAATAATCGGGTAATTAGTAGGCGAGAAGTTGTGGAGAGTGCTCGGGCTGAAGATTGTGAGATTACCTCTTTCGTTAGTCCGATAGAATCCGGTTGGCGGAGTCCAATTCAGCTACTTGAAGTTAACCATGAAAGGCACTTTGGTTTGCGTGAAAACCCTCTATCTGTCTTGGGTTTGACAAAGCTGCATGCTTCATAAGAGTGCAATTTTGTTTAAACCAAACTGGCGAATCGGAATGACCCAAGGCCATGGCGTTTTATGGCTCGACCGCACACAATAAAACAAGTGTCCGATTTTGATTGGCTGCTGATGTCATCGATTTGAGTGGAAATTGGCTCTTTATAAGGGCAAGGCCTCCCTCCACATTCTCGAGGTCATTTCTTCTTCTGCTCAACTAGAAGATAGACGTAATAAGTCCACTGATATCAAGCTCATATTATTATTTATTATTATTTTTACTTGTATTATTTGCATTATTCCAATTAAAATAATCTTTTTCAGCTTATTGTTATGTCCGTACCATCTGAATAAGGGATAAGCTTTTTTGATTTGTTTTGAGAATCGAGAAATGGATGAAATTTCTGAAGGAACACCAGTGCATCCACTGAATGGCGAAGCCCAGGCCACCAATGAAACGGCACTTGGACCACAAGTAAGATCCCTCTGCGAGACTCTGAGAATGTTCAAATGTCTCTCCACTGCCATTCACTGCAAATTGTTTTCCGTATAGACTCAGTTTGATAAAACACGCAGAGATGCCTGAGGTTTCAGGTCTCTAGCGGTTAATTTAATTATTAATATGTTCTATGCTAGCATTCTTGGTATTGTAAAGATATCAGTTACTAATTGGAAAGAGTTTTCCACCTTTTGGAATCAAACAGAATCACTATAATGTTCAAGCAATAGAGGTTCGATTCCTATTACAAAAGCGGCAGTGCAAATCAAACCAATTTCTTTGTAAAAATGAAAGACATATGTGAGAGTATTACTACTGTGTCGATCAGAGATTTTTAGTTAGAAATCCTGCTAATTTCCTGCAAAATATCTCCTACGGATCGCTATGTCGTTAGTACCATGAAGTGGTGGTGGGGAGAAATATCAGCTCCAGGCCAACTACGTGGTAGGGAGAATGCGACGGTATTAGGTCTTCTGTCTGCCAAATAGCCGATTAGACTACAGAATCGTTCCCTCAATGGGCGTAGCTACTGGAAGTTTACTGCTCGTTGCCCAACTACCTCTTGAATGCCGTACTCAACGTTGCCTTACAGTTGAGGATGCATCTGTCGGTAGTCGTTGGAACTCCATCCAACAGGGGGATTGCGAATCGGACTACGAGCCAGAAGACGAAGACTAGAAGGAGATTTCAGGAATGAAGTGCACTCCTCCATCAAAAGGTCCCTCTGTCGACTCGCGATATTTTGACTGTTAGGGAAGAACTGCATATCAATTCCAATTTGTCTGGATGAGTTCGCCTTCTTGGAGAAGGTGGAATCGGCAGGCGAGGAAACTGACGATAATTCGGGCAGCAGTTTGGAGGAACTCAGGCAGTTTTTTATTCCCCCTATGCCGACAGTAAATATTTAGGATGCTGAAGCAGTCAGCCATTAGACTGAAAACTTCAAGATTATCAAAGTCATCAAATCCGTGCTGAAAAGGCTCTCGATAGCACTTAGCTCGAGCAAGTGAGAGGCAGAGGCGAAATAGTTGGAAATCTCAGGAAAGTGGGGATCATTTAGGTTGTAGAGCAAGGTTCTGCCTAGTTGTTCAAAAACCCTGGGCGTGTCTATTCTATGAACATCCAGGCCGTTGACTTGTAGTCTGTCTACTTCACCCAGCAAAAGCTATTGATTGGGTGGTAGAAATGGCTGTGGTCTGGCGCTTCGGGAAGCCTCTATTCTCCAAGCAACTCTAGCACGTAGGCGAAAAAGTAATCCAAACAGGACTAATAGTCGTATTCTTCCACTTTCCAGACGCATTCAAATGGAGTAGGGAATGAGGAGACGCCGTGGGAAGATTTGTGGACGTCCGAAAAGATCGTTGGCATCCATTGAGATCGTAGCCTTGACGAACGGGAATCGGCAGCAAATCGCACTCGATTGCCGCATCTCCTAGAGGGCTGTCTTTGTGAAGCCACACCTTCTTGTACCGTGAGCGACCTAGATGATTACAATGTTGCTAAAGTTAGCAAGTTTAATATACAGAAATAACTGGTGCCCTACCTTGCAGAAGTGATTCCACGCCCGTTGCAAAACACAACATATGCGGCATCACTGATTTCACAGTAAGCACACGCGTGTTCGAAAATTTCTAGGCAAATCTAGCAATGTCTTTGAGACCGATTTCCTCAGACCTATTCGTTAACACATTTCAATAAATCTTTCACAACTCACAGACTCATATCGTATACAAGTTGAGGAGGCAGCTTCCGAGCATCGGAAAATTCGCCAATCAAGTGTGTTCACGAACATAAAAGAATGCACCCTAATATCTTCATATAATTTAACAGTCTAACAATTTATAACGACTATGTCAATAGCAAAATACTGGCAATACACCTTAGGAATATGACATATTGTGAATAAGGGAATACACTTTGCCAGTTTCATTCACTAAATAATGCCACTACCAACCAATATATCCTCGGTCACTAAAATATGACAAAATACAATAATAGCTTACCGATTGTGTTTATTTTTACTATTTCGCTTCAGTCACTTGAGGACGTGGTTAATCGGTGGAAATCAGGTAGCAATAGTTGAATTCGTATCAGGAAGATGCCTGATGCTATGCGATTTCCGCGGCATCAACGTGAGGTTAAGAGATTGGAGTGGAGGAGGTGGTTGTGGGAGGGCTGTAGGATGTGTTGGGGGTGGAGGTGGTGGTGGGAAATGGCGACAAACAGTGGTGACAGTAATGGTGCCAGTCGTCTTAGCTCTGTTCCCTCCTCTAAGGGTTGCTGCCAATTTGCTGCCGCTCATCATTAATCACATTTCATCCACTAGATGAAGGCCATGGATCCAACATCCTGTACGGATCTTTGAATTAGGTTTGGTAAGCCTCGCCGTCCAAAGCCCTTCTCAAATCATCCACTTCGAAGGGTACTTCGATTTGCTTTGTTGGTGGTGGCCACTGCGGAGGTTATGCAGCACTTTTTTCTAATTTTCCTGAAGCTAGAGCCAGGGAATGGAGCAGTTGGAGGATAGAACCTATATTTTGCAAGTACGCGTAAAAATAGTTTCCATCTGGACGGAGGCTTCTTCTTAAAAAGACGAGGAACATAAATCCAACATTCTATTCGGATCGAACTTTTCCTCAAATTGTCCATGCCTTTGTGCAACTGACACCTTTTCATTGCTATTCTCATAATATCGAAAGACAGCACTTGCGATTCCGCCAGTTTGCCGACTTCAGTTTGCGGCGAGAATTGCGAGCTACATCGACAACTGCTTTTGTCGTCGCTCCAGCCTTTACTTCGCTTCCCCTAACGCCTCTTAGGAACCTATTCAGCATCTCGTCTAACCCGAGATGCATCTCGTGATCCTCGCAGCATCACGCCTGCTTATGATATATACTTTTCACCCCAGTGGGGTCATTTACGCAACGCCTTTTAGCCCCATCCCTCCCAACCCACCATTAAAACAAAATTGCTTACTCCCTCATGCAATTAGGTCAACATCCTATAAAACATTTCAATAATTTTTCGCAACTCACACATACCACAAGTTGAGGAAGAAACTTCCAAACACCAGCAAATTTGCCGATCGAGTGTGCCATTTCAAGAGACTGCAACAGCGCTTTGGTGACGCATGTGCCTAGGGCTTGCTTAGTGTAGAGTGAAGTTTGGAGTCCTGCATGAGCAGAGAAATCTGTCCAGTATCGGCTTTGTCGCAACCCACGAGACTCTGGGCATGCACTTGCCAGTTACGTGAATGAGGCATAGCCAGAACGCAGTAAACCCCACATAATCTACCCAATCATAAGTTAATTACACACACGGCACTTGCAATGAATTTCAAATTGTTTTACAAAGCCATCCAAAATGCGCCCTTGAGTTTTGTGCCCGTCTATAAACTAAATTCTGTTTTTGAAACTTATTTGATTAATCCTCAAACGTAAATGCAAAAGATAACTCTTTAGGTTACAATTGTGAGAGTAATGAAGCTTTAGCCCAATTTTATGGTTTATAGTTTTGACACCAATGCTAATGGTCATCGTGGGCATTTTCTTTGAAACGGAGGAGGCCACGGAATGGAAGTGAGTCCATTTTGTGAATTTACATAGGTAGGCCTCCGTGTTAACTTATTCATTTTTAGCAAAATAGCCGTGATTCACCCATACTGGAAAAAAAACGCAGAGAGGTCACAGGGTCATTTGAAGTTAGACATGACTCATAACTGTTAAGATGAACAGCGAAACTAGCTTTAGCCTAAAGATGCGAAATAACAGGGCCAACCGGAGTAGCCTGTCAAAAGTTAAACAGGCCCACAAGAACAATTTAGAATTCTCGTTTGCTTTGCAAGAAATGAATTGATTTTTGGTGAAGCAAAAATATATCAAATTAGATTTAAATGGAAAATCCATAGTCATAGTCTCCCGAAATGTTAATATTCAAAAAAAATTGAATTAGGCAGCTAAAAATGCATTCTTCAACAATTACATAACTTCAAATCATCACTTCCAATATGTATGCGCCGACAATTCTTAAACCTAAAAACATTTTCATGATTTTTCGGACTCATCTCCTCCAGTACGATATCCTAATACTTTCGATTTGAGTCATCATCGAGTTGTTGCTGGCGAATTACATCATAAATTACACTATTAGAATCAAAATCATATTGTCTTTTCGGTAGCAATTACCGAAATCAAAGGGCCGTATTTTCTCTCGATGTCGAGTGCACTAATAAAATTCGCTCATACTGCTGCAAAAGACCTCGTGACATCCCCTCGTAAACGCCTCCATATTTGCTGGCATTCCTGACGAAAATCTTGAATTAATCGGGAATCAGACAAACCATAATGACCTGCAGAGAGCCACAAAGGGGCTCTCGCTGTTCCCTGGTGGAGAAAAGCCAATCGACCAGGAAAAGATGACCGTCTAGCTACCTACTGAATGCACCATTGTATAATTTTCTCAGGGCAAATTCGAGGGGGTTACGAGAGGAAGGCATGGAAGTCCATTTATTTCGAGTGAATAAAGCCGACTGTGATGGAAGTTGTGTAGTAGTTTATTTTCTGCAAATATTCGTTCATGCCCCATTTTACCCGGCTAACTACATCATGTTATTATAAACAAAAACTGATGGTGTTTCACGACTTCGCATAGATGGAAAAGAATTTAAACAGCACTCGCAGTAGAATGCAATGGACTTTTCAAAGCAGTTTCGTTCATCACCATCATTTAAATAATGGAACGTCCAACCACACAGATGAGGCATGTGGTACCAATCGATAAAGTCCTAATTAGTCTTCTTTAGAACCGATTTCGTAGGGAAAATTTCCCACTGTCATGCAGGAGGTCGATGAAAATATGGACGATGAGCCTTTTGGAACTCAATGAACTCAATATACTTGGACCACGGAAAAGATATAGATTTTGCCTTGACGCAAATAAGAGCGAAGCATTATTTTCGACCAGAATGGCAGAAAAGATAGAGCTTATCAAGTTTCGAGATTCCACGCGAAGGTCTTCAGAGCTCTTACAACTGTTCTTAACAGTGCCTAGCTGCAAATTTTCAGCATTTTCTCTGTTCGAACTAGAAATGAAAATTATCGGGCACCTAGGAAATGTGTCCAGTAATCCCCTGTCTCCAGGCATGAAGATCAGGCCATCGCCTTTGATACCAATGACAATATCTTTCTCTGCGAAGACGAACGCGACATGTCCTACAACGACCCAACCCCAACTACCCAAGTAATGCTTCCAGTGTCTCTCCTTAGTCACACTACTGTCCCCACCCCACCTCCCGTGATATCTATAGTATGGGACACCAGCATTTTTGTATAATAGAGGAGTTGCGCATTGGATGAACTGGACAGGCTTCTAATTCACGGACTGTGTGTACGAAAGTAAGTTCCTTTGGATTTTTGACCAACTGGGCAAATCCCTGGTTCAGGATCTACTTCGTAACATCGGGTTCGATTCCTCAAGCAGTGACGCTCCATATTTTGCACGAGCTGACAGCTATCGACAGTCACTTTAGGAATGGATTTTCCGAATTCTGGTGGCTGAACGATTCGTTGGATCAGTATTCTAATACAGCTAGTTGCGCATCCAGGTGTCAACGAATTCTTTCTGGAAAAGAGGAAAGAACCTCTACCACGGCCAGTGCAATTTGTTGCTCGTCTCCACATTAGTTCCCACTCCTGGAGATGTCATCTTCCTCCAGAGTGCTTGAGGAAGTTTTGAGAGGCTTTTCAAGACCTCCTGGTAATAAATTGGTGCTTTTTCGTCACAGTCGTGTCGTCGAAGCTCGACAGATGAAGTGTTTGATGGACGAATGCACTACCATGCTGAGACCACCGCCCAGTTTTTATCATATGGCTTGTAATGGGATTTCCAGGAGTCTCGTAGGAATAGATTTCCAGAAGAAGATGCCCGCCCTTCGATGAAACCGTGACCCTCCTTTAGCAGCCCATCCATCCACTCCTCGTTCTCCTTCACGGTGTACCGATCCTCCTCCCATGATAGTTCCTGCATGATGCGTCAACATCCATGTGCATGCGACAAGCAAGGCTTCGTTTTGTACTATGGGAATTCTACAATATTCTCGTGAGTTCAGGGCAACTACCTCGTGTTTACACTTGCAGACATCGTTGGTAGGAGCGAACGAAGTGAAGGTGCCGGTACATCTAATTGGCCTTCAAAAAGTTATCTGATGGCTTGACTGACGACAACGTCCAGGTTGCCGCTTTCCCACCTTGGCGAAGGCTTCTCCCGGATTTGTAGTTCAAATAGGCTGTAAAATAATCGGACAAAAAGTTCTCCCACAACCCACCCATCCACCCACTCGACGCTAATCGCTTTGCACAAAGTCTCATTCGCTCCATTCGAAACTCTCTTCTCCACTCACCTCGAGCATGAAACCCACAGGGCTCAATTTTGTACAGTGGGAATTTCTCAATGCTTTTCTTTGTTAATTTCAAATGGCTTTATGAGGGAGAGAACGGGAGAGGGGGCGAAATGACTCGGACCTGGTTTGGAGACAAGGCATTCCAATAAACAGGTTGGAAAACTGCTTTTTGCGAACCTGAGAAAATGCCATTGATGTAGCGTCATCCCGCCACATTACTTTTCCCTAGAGCGTTCACTCATGTAAAAGACACGCCTCCGACCTTAAGGGATGAGGGGGTTGTATGGGTTTGACACTCACCTTAACCAATTTACGTCAAAATGGCATTGAACTTTTTTATGAAATGAATTGAAATACTCCTATATTAAAGAGAATTGTAAATGATTTCTATAAAAACGTGTTTTCTAAACAATGTTTTTTCTTGTCAAAGATCTTTTTGTAGAAAATGCGAAAAATATTTCACTTTTTCCAATTTTGATCAATAAATAGGCAAATGTTCTATGGGTTCATTTCTTTTCAACCCTTTTTAGCCTGATTTTTAGCGAATTGTCAATTCATGAAAGTTTCAAAAATAATAGTCTTGTGTTATTTATAGGTGTAAGAAGCAATAATTTATTTTATTATTTTATGAAATGTCATCAATTCCCATCTTCTCAATTTCTTAATCCCGACCTTTAAGAAATTGTTGTTTTAAAAAATGACATTAAATCGAGCTTGCCGTTAATGAAATTACCTCAAATACATTATCTCCATAGTTAAGTGTCCCCAATTATTAAAATATTACTTAACATCTCAGTGTGTAAATCGATTACTTTTGACTCTTTAATTTAAATACATTTAATAGACTGTCATTCAACAAAAAGAAAAAACATTATCTTCAATCAGCAAATAAATTAGGGTTAATTGTTCAAATTATAGGTTTCCTGATACTTCATTAACATCCAAAATTACTTAATATTTAAGTTAAAGTTAAAAATACACAACTCTTCATGAGAACGAAAGTCATTTGCAGTTTATATAAATTTACACTAAACCAAGCCGTGGTTTTTAATGTGGAATTTTTTAACATGGCATAGTAACACATCTTCAAATGAATTCCTCGGTGAAAAATGCTGGAAAACCCAAAAAAGTTCCTTTTAGACAGGAATGAACTTTCAAACAGCTTAACTGGATAACCCGTTGACAAATGAATCGACCTCTTCAGATGGCAAGATACATCCTGATTTGCATGTTGTACCTTTATTCCCTACGTCCATACGTATTTCCGCAAATTTCTTGACAAAACTTTTAGGTACCAAAAAAATTGGTTTCCTAAAAGAACCGATTTTGGACCTAATAAATTCGTATCTTTGCAAGCTTCTTTAATCCTGTTTTCTAACAAATAATCAATTTAAAAAGATACACACAAGTCGAGCTTGCTGTCAATGAAATTCACTCCACGCTTATTATTGCCATATAAAGCGCTGTTGAAAAACAACCGCATTACCAATTAATTACCACGGAGAACGAGCAATTCTGTCTTGAATAATTAAACAATTAACTGAAAAGTCTATCATAAAATCAAGGAGATTTTTTTGAATTCGCTACTTTGCATTTAGAAGTGATGAGGCCGGCGATTCACGCAAGCCCACAACGCCATTGCGGTTGAGACAACTCGTTCGAGTAGCAATCAACAAGTGCGTCTTCCGAATTGGTTGCACCTGCTTTCTTACTTTTGTTTTGGTGTTTTATTTTGGTAAAAACGAGTTTTCAATGATTTTGATTGGTGCTTGCAGGTGTTGTCTCCCTTGCATAAAGTGACGTCGCGAAATTCACACCATCTGCAATCCTCGGAACATTGACTCTTCTCGAAGGTAATTGCAGATTTCTCTTATTTCTGCTTGCGAGTATTCATCCTGGTATATATCGCGTTCAATCTAACTGGACCATGGAAGGTTAAGGACGTAATCCGAACTCTACAATATCAGGTTGAGGAGATTGAGTTTGTTTGGCTCGAACTGGCGGTCATTGTTGGCCATGCAGTGCCTCACCTCCAGTTTGGTTGTGGTAGTCGTGGTTGTGCTGTCAGGATGACAAGAATGGAGGAGAGAAGAGCAAGGACCGCTGGACGGAAGAGGAATAAGTCGGTGGTAGACGACACAGACGACGTCGAGAGAAGCGTGAATGACATCCTTTAAGCGGCACATGTGATTAAAGTTTTTTAGACAGGAGCGCTGAGAAAATTCGTGGGCACCACAGTCCTAACAAGACCAAATCGAGTTTTCAAGCACCTTAAAGGAGGTATTTAGCATTCATTGGTGGACATCTGGGCCAATAGTACGATGGGTGGAGGAGTGAAATCGATGATGGGTAGTGGAGAATGCGTGCTCTGGATGAAGTGCGCTCAGTGCATAACTGCTCAATGGCGCTGTGTGAGTGCTGGGCACTAACCAGCACCACAGCTCGGGCATCAGAGCGAACGGCTGAGTATGTGATTTCTAAGTATGTGTTATTTGATTTGGCCTTGAGGCTTGTCAGGGAATGATAGTGACAACTGCAAAGACGCGGTAGGGGAGGAGAGATTGCTAACGAAAATCCGTTTTTTTCCAGCGACATGGGAAATCACCTCAAAATACCTGCATCAGAAGAGAGATCGGAAATACCTTGATCTCGACATCGAAGTGAGTTTGGGCTTAAGCGAGGCGATGTTTTGCGTGGGTTCAGACAGCCGGAGGCGGAGTGATTCGGGCACACCGGTGGGTGGTAGAGGCGCGGTTCCCGGTACTGCGGAAGCTGTTTCGCGACAATCTGAGGAGCCAGCGAATCAACTTGAGTCGCTACTCTACCGAGTAGGTTGTGTTTGCACTCCCGCCATAGCGAAACCACACTCTGTCTCTCTCATATGGCAATCACTGCCTGGTAATATTGGTAAAATTGTTGAGGCTGTCGAAGCTGTCATCGACTACGCCTACGGTACACGATTGCAGGTAACTGAGGATACTGTCCTGAAGATTACTTCTGTTGGGACAGAACCTCAATTGTGGCGAGATAGTTGAGTGGTGCAGAAGCTTCATCTGCCCACGGTAAGTCGCCTTTTCTCATCCCATAATGCATTCCAAACACATATATTCTTGTAGATTCCAGCAACACAAGTTGTACGCAGAGCTGCGAGTGGAGAACTGCCAGACAGGGAGATGCAGCAGCTGCGCACGGACGCCTTCCCTGACCTCGTGGCTCTCATCAACTTCGACAGCGTCTCCCTCAGTGATATGGCTGATTTCTTTTTGGACGAAACCTTCCTTGCCAAGCCCGCATCCAGCAAGTGAGTTGCTCAAACACGCGTCTACTCTTCGCAATTTTGAAGCAGTAAGAGCGAGCTGAGATTGGTGTTTGTGGATGTACCGAAGAAAACAGGCGAACTTGGCTTCTTTGTCAATTGCAGGGAAGTGTTGCGTGCGCAAATGAATATGCCCCAATTTGATTCCTTCTGGTCACCCTGCAGCCAGTGATTTCACCCTTTTTAAGAAATTACAAAATTAAATAGGTGATTTGCCAAAGAAACATTTGAAAAATGAGCAAGTAGCCTAGGAGCCAACTCCACCTCGTACATCCCAACAACGCGTCCTAAATAAACATAGCTGCATTATTGAAAAAGTGAGGAACTAAACTAACACTACAACTTGCAATATAGGAACTCGATGTGAATGACGAGCTGACTGGTTATCAAAGTTAATTTTTAGCTGGAGAGATTAAAAGAAGAAATAGGGTGCAAGGAAACCACCTATGATCCACAGGGATCCATTCAGTGGCAGTACGAAGTGCCAAGGATCCTCTGTGAAAGTGAATTTGCATGCGATTCGCGTCCATTGCCCCGTCGCTCCGGCTGTCATGTCAAGTCTTTCAAGATCGAATTCCTAGCTGTCTTGAAAGCAAACGAAAACAGAACCTCTGCAGTAGCAGGCAGAAGTCCAACCTCTAACTCGAAGCATCGGCGCCATTGGTCGCCACGAAGTGACATCGTCGGCTTCACCGTTGAACTGCAGAAACTCAACGTCATCTAACGATTTGTCGTTCGAACTACCGATTGCGAGGAGTCCGGATCCAGGAACTCGCACTGCCTCATGAGAGCGTCGCCCTACGTTCATGGCCGGGGTAGGATTCTGTCACTTTGCTTTGGGCAAAAAAGGCTTCGGTGAGAATGGCAGTTAGAATGTGAGAGTTGGTTTTGGTGTGGGTCAGTGTGTGTGCGTGTGTGTGACGTACCTTGGGGCGGCACGAGAAGTGCTTGGCACAGCCATCGTCCTCCTCATTTGTGCACGCAACACTTCCCTGCAATTGACAAAGAAGCCAATTTCACCTGTTTTCCTAGGTACATCCACAAACACCAATCTCAGCTCGCTCTTACTGCTTCAAAATTGCGAAGGGTAGACGCATGTTTGAGCAACTCACTTTCTAGATGCGGCTATGGCAAGGAAGGTTTCGTCGAAAAAGAAATCAGGCCATATCACTGAGGAAGACGCCTTCGAAGTTGATGAGAGCCACGAGGTCAGGGAAGGCGTCCGTGCGCAGCTCCTGCATCTCCCTCTCTGGCGCTGCGTTCACCCACGCAGTGACAGCGGAGACCTTTGAGAGGACCGACAACCCACCGGACCTCTCGTCGGACAGAAGACTCCTCAAACCCGGTGCCTCGGTCACCTCCAGCAGGAGAGGTTCGATTGGGACTCCAGCGAAGTGCGTCATCATCTTGGAGACGCAGGCACGCAACAGCTCCTCATCCGAACTCCAATTCGCCGTCTTCCACACTTCTCGCACATTCGCTTCACTGATGCTTCAGAAACACCAGATGTCTGTGTTCAAGGCATGCGCCACACTCGCTTCCTCTATTCTCCTTCACCCAACTACTACTTATGCACTACTGCAATTATCCAACATTTCTGCACAAAAACCTATTTCAAAATGAATAAAAGACATTTTATTGGGATCAATTTCTGCACTAAGATGGAAATCCACTCGCAGCGCTGTGTACAACTTGTGTTGCTAGAATCTACTAGGTCATGTGTTTAGAATGCATTGTGGGATGGGAAAAGGCGACTTACCGTGGGCAGATGAAGCTCCTGCACCACTCAACTATCTCGCCACAATTGAGGTTCTGTCCCAACAGAAGTATCTTCAGGACAGTGTCCTCAGTCACCTGCAATCGTGTTCCGTAGGCGTAGTCGATGACAGCTTCGACAGCCCCAACAATTTTACCAGGCAGTGCACAGTGATTGCCATATGAGAGAGACAGAGTGTGGCTTTGCAATGGCGGGAGTGCAAACACAACCTACTCGGTAGAGTAGCGACTCAAGTTGATTCGCTGGCTCCTCAGATTGTCGCGAAACAGCTTCCGCAGTACCGGGAACCGCGCCTCTACCACCCACCGGTGTGCCCGAATCACTCCGCCTCCTGCTGTCTGAACCCACGCAAAACATCGCCTCGCTTAAGCCCAAACTCACCTCGATGTCGAGATCAAGGTATTTCCCGATCTCCCTCAGATCTCGCTGGTAATTCAGACACGCATCGCCGGCGTGAGCATATTCAAACACTTCTGATGCAGGCAATTCGGGGTGACCTTCCATGGCACTGGAGAAGAAACGGCTTTTCGTTAGCACAGTAGTTACAAGCATTCGCTGAAAAGCCTCAAGGCCAAATCAAATAGAGTACTTCACTTAGAAATCACATACTCTCAGCTATTCGCTCTGATGCCAGTTAGCCGTGGTGGCCTGGTTAGTGCCCAACACGCACACAGCACCATCCAGCAGTTTGCACTAACGCACTTCATCCAGAGCACGCATTCCCCCCTTCTCATCAGCATCTCTACAAGTCAAGCATCGATTTGGCTCCTCTGCCCTTCTTACTGATGGGCCAAATATCGTGGTGCTCACGACTTCTCTCAGGGGTCCTATCTAAGCAACTTTAATCACATGCGCCGCTTAAAGCATGTCTACACGCTTCTCTCGACGTCGTCTGTGAGTTGGCAGCCGACATATCCGCCTTCCTTCCAGCGGCCCTTGCTATTCTCTCCACTTCCATTTCCTGTTCCTGACAGCACAACCACGACTCCCACACCCAAACTCGAGATGAGACACTGCATGGCCAACAATGAAGCGCCAGTTCGAGCCAAACAAACGCGAATCTCCTCAACATGGTATTGTAGAAATCGGATTACGTCCTTAACCTTCCGTGGTCCAGTTAGTTTGTAAGCGATATATACTAGGATGAATATTCAAAACCGAGAAATAAGAAAAATCTGCAATTACCTTCGAGCAATGATTCAATTACTTCCGAGGATAGCAGAAGGTTTGGATTTTGCGAAGTCACTTTATGCAAGGGAGACAGCACCTGCAAACACCAAGCAAAATCATTGAAAACTCGTTTTTACCAAAATAAAACACCGAAACAAAAGTAAGAAAGCAGGTGCAACCAATTCGGAAGACGCACTTGTTGATTGCTAATCGAACGACTTGTCCTCAACCACACTGAGCGTTGTTCCGTTTGAAATGAATCACCCGCCATGTCACCTTTAGATGCAAAGTAGGAAATTTTAAGAAATCCCTCAATCGTTTTAAATTGATGAAAATTAGCATCAAGATTCAGCTTTAAATTAGAATATATTTCTTTGGCTTTCTATCATTGATGTTTAAAATATTACTTTATCCTCGAGGGAATTGTGACCAATTTGTACAAATATTTAATGCAGCTGAATTATTATTATATTTCATTATTTTTATATATTTTATTATCCTTTTTTCTCACTAAAAAATAAAAAATGATTAAACTAGAGGTAGGAAGAATGTAAGGCATGCACCGAAGTACGCCTGATTCTGTTTCTTGGTGCCGCTCTTTACGCCGTAGCTTCGACATGGAATAATGCTCTCCAGTACTCAGCGTCATGTGAGCCATGCAGTCGTGACAAAGCAGACAATGGAATCTACCAGCACTCTCACACAAGTTGGCTTAAGTTGCAAGCGAGCATTGATAAAGCACACAAATCACCTTCAAAGCACCCGACACGTCTTCCATTCAGACGCAACGTCTGGACTGCAAGCGGCTTTAATCGAGCTGTGGTGATGGACACAGGGACTGAGTGGGGAATGAGTGCGGGACATTGGTACTGCTACTTGCATTGACTGGTTGCGTGAGCACGCCAAAACGTGCTACATACGACGCCGTGATACTTTCAATCGAAGTGTCTGTGCCTCACACGTCGTAATCGAGACGAAGAGAACCCCATTAAATGCCTTTTCAGTACTGGTGGTTCTATTCCGAATAGAATTCGACGAAACGGCGAGTCAAGTGAATAGCTAGACGGTATATCAGAATAATGGAAATGACAAAGAAGTGAGGAACAAATGAAGTAAACATTTAAAGCCTCCACCCTGTTAATTTCTATCCATCAACGTCAAGATCAACATATCCAGTGCTTCCGCGTAAGACCTTTGGTAAGTCTTGCTGTGCTTTCGAGCTGGAATCATCTTGTGATGTCGATGCGATGGATGAATTGCATTGCCATGGAGAAAACGAGCCATCAACCGACGGCAGCATGACTCATACGACACTTGTGGTAACACCAGATCTGTGTATGCAGAAGTGGAGAAGGAAAGGGAGACAAAGACAACTGTTCCTCAGAGAGAGCCGTGGTACTCGACTTAATAAGAGGGTCCAAGTGCAGTTGGAGTCTCCTACTTAGAAGTGACTGACGCACATTCGGGGTAACTGAAGTCTTTTGCAACATGGGATTGAAGAGTGCGAGGCAGCACTGTAATCGTCCAACCCCGCTCGTCCTTTTTTTGTGAGTGATTAAAATTTCAGCAAACACGTTTAAGGTGACCTTCTTTAGAGCTTGAGTCGATGCTCCTGCAATTTCGACAAAGATTTGTTTTGCAGCGTGTGGTCTCTGCTACATGAATTATCTTGATTTGATAAATCCTGATTGTGTCAATCAACGGTCACAAGAATCGTGCTCATTTCCGGTCAGTGAACACGAATTCAGTAGCCTGAAGTCGATGGATTCGACAATAAGCACAATACACAAAGAAGGCGTCAACCACTCCACTTCTGTTTGCAAACCATTCGACAAAGTGAGCGGCAATGAGATCACGTGGTGTTTAAACACCTCGTACTTCTAGAATCCCATTCGGATGTAAGTGGAGCAACCCAGCTATCAACCACCACTAGCCACCGACCCACTCGACGCGACATCCCAGCCTACGAGTGTGTGTGCCCATCCACGTTGCACGAGATGTGAAAAATGATCGACTGATTTCCACCTCCCCACTTGCTCCTCCGTATCGTTCCATGTTATTTCCAACATTCGTCACGATCCTCCAGTTCTGCTACTTGCCTGTCTACGAGGGAGAGCGCAACAGGCGAAGGGGTGTGGGGCATTGTCTGCGATGCGTTCAACCATCAAATGGCATTAAGAGGAGAGGCTTACAAATCGTAGACACGCTTGGGTCGATAGAGGCAATCATCAAACATGTTATAATTACTTAAAACTTGTCGTACATTTATTGTCCATTATTTCTAATACCATCGAATGCTAGGCGCATTGTCTAGAGGTCCTGTCTCAAAAGAAATGACATCGCCTCTGAAGCAGAGATCTAAAAAAGACGTCCTCAGCAGAGCACAGGTCTGGCTGAGAGTAAAAGATGTCTGAGAGAGACGGTGAGACTCTAAATGGAACTGTTAGAAAGGCTCGCAGGACCACGGCTTCTAACACCAGAGCAGAACTCAAGAAATATCTACAGAAATCGACTTTAAACAAAACTGGGTATATGGCGTTGCAAGAACTGTGCATTGCGGAGGGCATCAACGCCATATTCCATGATTATATAGCAGCTTGAATTGGTACAGAATGGCAAAAGGATCATCATAATGAAGTTGAGCATCTCATCTGGCCACCACCACCACCACAACCACAACCACCACCAACGTTACTGGGAAGCATTTATATCCAAATGAAATAATTGTGGCAGATTTGCCTAAAAGGCTCAACAATTCACAAGTCTTATGTGAATTGAAACAAAAGGTGGATTTTTCAAGGTGTTTCCAATATTTTGTCCCACCCCATCATATAAGTACAGAAAATCAGCTGGGTCTTGCAGGCAGAAGCTTCGCAGATGGGAACCTTATAGCCAACTGGAATAATGCCTTCGTGGCTTTGCTTTCCACCAAAATACAAGAAACCCTCCTGATCATTAATCGAATCACAGAATGTCAAGAAAGAGGTCCCTGGGTGTCGCAGCACCTTTGACAGGTAGGCGCACGTTTGCCCTTGTAGGCGAGATGTACTGCTTGTTAAAGTGGACCGGCATCACCTCGCAGCAACCCACTAACCTGCATGCCTATCGCTTCATTAGTGAATGAATGGAACACGAGCTAGTTTCATTGGAGTTCCTATAGAATAGCACTGCATGTGATACCGAGTGATTTTGAAATATCTGACTGAGTTGCTCGAGGGTCCGTCTGCAGTCCGAGTTGAGACGACATATTGACTTTGTCCATCAAATCCAGACGAAGTAGTTTCGTCCTCGAGGTCTAACGGAAATGAAAGTGATTAGATTTGTCTAAAGGAAACCAATTGAACAGAAACTCAGAGCAGGATTTGTTGACTCTACTAGTGCAGTGAGGTATATTCCAGGCTCCATGGCGACTTTGAGACACTGGAAACGGGAACTGAAGAGGGACTTTTCAACTGAGTATATGAAAGGCAAAACTACAAATACAAAATTCTCAAGTGTTCAGGAATGCATGTATTTAATAAATAATAAATAGGCCATTGTGTAAGAAGACGATTCTTCGTCGATTCGGCGTGTCTAGCGACCTTGAATCCAAGGTAGCTGAGAATCGCTTTATCAATATCTTGGAAATCTCTAAAGATGAACCGAAAAGAGGGATCTGGTCTAAAATTTCCTCTGAGGGCTTCATTTGCATTTGCAAGGTGTTAGGCAAGGTCGCGAGAAGTTCCTTCAAGTTATGCATCACCGTTATTGTGTCCGAGGGCATTGCTTCCTAAATAATACCACCCATCGCTAAGAATTATCGGCAACAAGTGTCAGGAAACAACTGGTACAAAGGCTTAAACAATGAGTGAGGAATAAAATATGTTCCGGTACAATCGGAAAATCAGCAGTAGGTTAACTCTGTAGCACTGTTTAAACATAATTGTGTTGTAACATCATCATATCTATTGTTCGACAGAGGGAGACACACTAATCATTTCCGATATTGGAGATGTCAAATGTTTAATTGCTACCAGATTAAAGTAGGTAGCTAGAAAGATGTTCCTGGGTGCAGTTGAGCATCGAACTACTTAAAGAAGTTTTGTTGTTTTCAGTGGGAGAGGCGAAACTTTTGAGAGGATTAACTATGCTTCGCCGTTTTGTGAAAAACCACACTTAGTTGGTTCAAGGTGCCATTTCATGTTCCATATTTTGTTCTCTAAACAATTCAACAATCCATGTTCGTCTAGATGTAGTCGGGTGTACAGAGAAAGAAACACTGGTGTTGGAGCTAGGCCTGCTGTGTCAATATGCCAGTCCTTTGGCGTTGGTAGACAGAAATTCTGGAGAATGGCTCAGTAAGATAATAGCAGAATTGTGTGGTGATTCATAAGGAAACTCTAGGCTGGACAACGTAATTTACCACACAATTTTCAGTAGTTACCTACTCGACTATTGATTAAACCTCTGGAAAATAATAATAATTAGCATTTTTGATCACTTTCAATTTTGCTGTAAAATAATGGGCGGACACATCGCATCCATACATGTACAGAACAGTGAGCGAAATTGCATTTCTGCATATCTACCACTTCGGTACCAGTAAAACGGTAGGGATGCCTTCTGATTGGCTAAAGATCGTGCGACAAATCGGAAATGCTTTTCAATGGCTGAATTACGGCCTTTTATTTGAGAATCGTGCATACCTTACTGTCTTTGTTTATGAGTACTCCATCAATTCGAGTGTTATCCGTTCCACCATCTTTCGTCCATCGCCTGAGTTTATCAGTCAGTGAGGAGTGGATTCCTCACTTTAGCCATGTTTGGAGCATAACAAATTGAAACAACACCATTGCTGTCAAGATTGTGGTGGCAGAGGTTCCTGAGATGCTAACGTCGCAATTGCTCGATGCGTTATATGGAAAGAGGCTGTCTGGTGAGCCGAAAGACCCCTCTTACTTCTGAACCGTCGCAGGGCTAAGATAAGCAAAAATGCTGTATAATTTGTGAGAATACAGCATTCGATTTCAGGTCGGGTAGCAATACCTGTTTCTAAATATAATTTTCGCCAAAAGTGTAAACATTTAATTCCATCAGACTAAACAACGGAGTATGCTTTTTTTCTAAAAGCCGTGGTTTATTTTGGAGTATTTACAATTTTTTGCTAAAATTTAACATCCTGGCAACTTGTTTCTTTGTGTGTTATAATGATAAAAATTTAGGCATTTTTCAGCTAAGTGCTACAGTTGACTAGAAAGTAGCTTTTAAATCTATATACATATATATATATGCAAGCGAAATATGCCAGGAATATTCATTGTGCATTTCAATCAACAGCAGTTTCCCCTTTATACTGAAATGAAAGAGGCTGCAATTGGGAGATGCAGGAGGGAGAGAATGAGGGGGAGGAGGAAAGCGGTGAAACAGGGATTGACGTAGACAATGACCGCGTTGAAAGCATATAATTTCAACATGTTCCCGAGTGCCCACAAATCCACGTAGAGGCTAAGCGTTAGTGCCAAAATCACTGAAACACCAGGAGTGATGGGAAACGGCCACAGAAACGACAATGTGGGCGTTTTTGGGCAACGCGCAAGCAGGACTCACGGATTGTACAAAGTGGTTGCCTTCTACTCCGCGGATTCCAAATGCCTTTACACTCGTAGGCATAGTTGATTAGGAAGGCGTCCCGAAGGTAGATGAAGGCCGTTCCATCGACTACAGCGAACAGCATCCAGGCTGCGGTGGTCACAAATGAGTGGATTAAAAGAGGGAAACAGACCACACCTCATACGATTTAAACTATTGATTTATAAATCTAATTAATTTAATATTATTAATTATTTCGTTGAATTATTATTTATTATACTTCGTTATTTATGGAAATCAATTATTCAATTATTGCCATTATCTTGTATTTTATTGTATCTTATCCACAAGATATAATAATATATTTTTACTGTGTAAAGAAAACATAAGGAGAATATGCAGATGAATACTATATGCATAGTTTTTAATATTTTTCGTAAATATATGGTCACAGAACTTGATTCTGAAAATATATTTATTTTGGAAGTTAATATTAGGCTCACCACTCGAATTTCCCCATTTTCCCTAATTTGTGAATTTTGATGTTTCATAAAGAAACATTAATTTTTGCCTAATCAGTCCTGTTCCGTTGTTTTATCATTCGAGTTATTTTTTTCAGTCGCAATTTCTAACAAAATCCAACGACTTTTAATCTTATGAATGTGACAACAGTTTTATTTTAATAAGGTAAATTCATGCCGGTTTTTTATTAATTAAAGTTCAACTTTAAAAGCGCCTGATGATTCTGGTAGTTACAAAGTAAGTTTGGACATTTTAAAAAATTTTTTCATTAAAATATATATCAAAATATACAACGACTACTACTCGATATGCCTCGTTGTGGAAAATAAGTCATGGCCAACATCCGAATTTCCTTACCAATGAGGTGAAGAAACGAGAGGTTGAAATTGCGCTACAAGACTGGGATGTCTTAACCATCAAAGATGGTGGCAGTAGAGGTTTCACCTGCGTCTCCAGGCAACAATTTAGTGAAAATCTGACGTGGCTGCCCAAGGCCAATTGACGAGATTTTCCTAAACACGTTTTTACTCAAGGACTATTTCATATCATATATGCATAATTTGCCGACTGTTAAGTAGGAACCTATTTTGACTTTTTAACTTGGAAAACAGAATTGATTAAACTGCTTAGAAAGCAATCAAATAAAAATAATTGTTTTATAATGTTTTCATTTTCGTTCAAACTCGGATTTTGAAAGTGTGTTTTGGAATGTAAAGAATGTCCTTCTAAGAAAATATTTTAGCTGTTTAAAATATACACCGATCAGCAATTTAAGCCAATAAGCTAATCAGTGTACTTTGAGTTTAATCACCACTGACTGATAATAAATTTCACTTTCGTAAATATTAATTTTCATTTTAATAAAGCCATTTTTGGAACACGTGTCTGACAGACGATGTGCAGAATGTTCAAGCTAAAACGACACGAAATCGTAATTTCTTCGTCACTGACTGAACCTGTTGCTTTTCAAAACTAGGTGGTTTTGCAGTCATTGCATTGGTCTTTCTTACGAATATTGACTGGCTTGGGATTATTTTAATTACGTACTCGTTTGTCACGTTTCTCAACGTTGACGCTTATTAAGATTGTTGGAAAAGGCCCACATTACGCCAAAAATAAGTGTTTTAACGGAATATACGTGGTACTATAATGTGTTAACATAGGTCAAATATAAAAAAGTGCATAGGAATATAAAGGGACACTTGATGTTTCAGGAAGGCTTGTACAAGTCAAAGTTAATACTGCTATCTTTTAATTGATATTTTTACAATAAATTTACCGATTTTACGGTCTACAGTGTTAAAAATCCACCATAATCATTTAGTAAAGGTTTTGGCACAACAACAGGCTTCTTACTTGGAAGCCCAACGATTCTCGATCAAACACTCTTTCTCCAGTGAAAAGCGATTATTTGAAAAATCAGCAGGAATGGAGTCTTAATTCATAGACTGCGATTAAGAAATTACTCTTCAAAGCAAAATCAATTTTTGACACAAGGGTTTTTGATGCAGCCAAACTGTCGTAAGGCTTCAAAATTGTGGCTTTATTTTTGGAAGATTTATATACGTCAGGTAATTAAAACGAATTTTACGAAAATATAATACTTCGCAGTATACCAATCGGTATTATTTCAGTCTCTCAACCACAAATCAGATTTATAACTCTTTTATACCATCAATTTGCGTTCTTTTTTCAGTTGTGGATTTCTTAGTTTCATCTAATTCTATGTGGTATTGGAAAAACAGTTCAATTTAAAATGTTATATGCTATAATGGATATAAATGTTTTCAAAATCAAAACCATTCTATGAAGTTTATGAATCCATAACGACTAGTTTTGCATTGCAATTTAACAACCTCAAGGCACTACTTCTACTTGCAGTTCGGAAAATACGATTTTCAAGTATTGGCTCATTTTGAAGGTTGTAGTAGGACCATTGGTATTAATAGAAGAAAGTTACTTAGTATAAAACGTCTTAAGTTTCTCTCTTAGTTATCCATACCCAGGTAGGAGGATGGCCCAAAAACGGTAAGTTGGTATATCAACTTTTTCAAAAAAATACAAAAACAGGTAGAGAGTGTTTTGAAAAATCCATTTATTTTGAAAAATGTTATTGCAATCAATTTTACTTTGTTTCAAATAGCTTCTGATTAAAATGCAGGTCGAAAGAGGGCTGCACTACCACTATCACCGCCACCACCACCACAATCACCACCATCACTCCCCGATGCTTCTCCAATTCCGACACAGCAGACTCCGAGACGAACTTCTCCACCCCACACACGATTTCGTCCCTCACCACTATTGTCCCCAAGGCCAGATATGTCTCCAGAGGCACCTCTTCTGTCTCCACAAATATCACATAATCCACCGCATACGCCACAACATTCACCACCAATACTGGAACCGCAAACTCCAACAACGACTTTATCACCAGAATCACCACCAGTACACATACAACTACTTGAGTTGCTACGACAAGCATTAAATAGACACTCAACGCCACCACCATCAACGCCACCACCACAATCACCAACAACAACAGCAACGCAACCACGGGCAACTCCAACACTATTTCCATTAAAATGGCCACCGAATGATGCCTCCTCAATTTTCCAACGAAGACAAGCAAAGCCCTCATCTGTAGGCGGTCGTTCATCCGGCTCTCCAGGTAAAAAGCGAACGCGTAGCGGCAGACGATTTTGAAGTAAAAGATGAATTGCAATGAAATAGTTTGTGAGGTGGAGTTCAAATCTTAATTACCATCGACGGTGAATGATTTCTATTTATCAATCAAACTGTTTTTTAAATAAAATCCAAGTCTTTTGTTCAGCGAATGAGGCGAATCTTGTAAGGATTAGAAGAGTTGCACGCATCCACTTCGTGATTAGCCGTGAAATCAGCAGAAACTTTCTAAGATCACAGTCTGTAGCAGTGTATGTCAGGGTTCACTTAGCGATGTTTCGATTCTGAAAGTGCTGCAACGATCGCTTCATAAAATCACCGTGGCCTTTTTATGCCACACCGCGAAATACTGAAATACAAATTAGTTTATTGTAGGCCCCATTGGTGTTTTCTGGAGCAAAAGTACAATGACGTCAATTATTAAGAAGCTATTCATCACACATAAAGTTGTCCCTGTTTGCCACCCTCTAGAAATAGCAAAGATTTATCAAAATACCTCTTAAATGATCGAGTTAAATCCATAAGGAAAAGTTGAAATAGCAAATGAAAAATGGCATAGCAACTAATTGAAAGTACGGTGGCAATTTAAACTGATCACTAAAAAATAATGTTATATAAATAAATAATTTTAAGTAACATCAGTAACAGGAGTTGTGGAGTGAAAAGTTTGGAATTATAATTTGATCATTTGTATGAAATGTGGTACAAGAGAGTAAAAATGTATTTGAAGAAGATAAATGCAACGAGTTAAGGTTTTTCCTGCATTTCCTGATAAATCTTTTAGCACAAATGCAAGAGGCTAAATGGTGGCGTCATCCACGTTAATGTTTATTGTAGTTTTCATGGCATCACTGTTGCAAGTGAAATGCGACTTCAGTTTATGTTCAGCTGTACGTAGAGCCACCTTTGCATCTCTTCTCCCTAAGATATTCCTTCCCCATATACTTCTTGCATTTTCGATTTTGCGAAATCACGTTTATGCCGAAGATGCACGTTAAGCAACGTTTTGGTCATTTAAGAGACCTCACATAATCACACGACACCCTTTTATCTATTCCGATTCACATCAAAACTACTTGACGGCTATTCAAAATGCTTCTGAGGGGCTGATCGCTTGTCCATGTGCCAGAATTTCTAAATTATGAATCTCGATTTATTTTAGCGATGCTGAATGCCCACGGCAGCAAGATGTCATCTGCACAATAAACCAGGTTTGTTTGTAAGACTTAGGGTTTAAGTTCAGAATGAGGCCGTGTAGTTGTGTATTTTCAAAAAATGGATTTTAAAGTGTGAACAACGTCGCTAACCCTAAAACCGGTCTTCGAAATCTGATGAATTTAACAAGCGATGCTTGTAGAAGCATTTACTTCCTGTAGAAACTACATTTATTAGGCAAGGCGGTGGATCACATCAAACTTTAATGTTATGTGATTATATTATGCACTTCCAATTGCTGCCTACTGCATCAGGATTTCTTGAACCTTGTCAAGTAAGCTGACTTATGTAGGTATCCGTTACTGTTTATTGGGCTCGACTGTCTCAAATATCTGCAAGAAATGCACCTTGCGGATTTACATTATTTCGCGAAAGTAAAAAAACTTAAAATGAAACGAGGATTTAACTAATGTGTTTAACCTACATTTTTGATTCCATTGACCATGGAGAGACAGCCAAAGGGAGAAATAGAGAAGAATTAATGCTGCTGCTGCTACTGTCTTTGGTGACGTTGGATGTGGTTGTGTTGGTTGCAAAGATAGTGAGGATTGCGTTGACGTTGGGGGCGGGGGAAGCGTAGACTCAATCAACACATTTCTAATCTAAAGCGATTGCCACAGCCCGTGTTACATTAATCGCAAAGCGTCTTGGCAGACAAGAAATGGTAGTCTCTGAAAGAGGCACTTATAGTTAGGCACCTGCACTCCCTTGGCTCCAACCTGCGCTGCTGACACCCTTTTCTCCGTCTCTTCAACCAACTCCACCTGGCGCGAATGCCCTTTCTCCACATGCCCCCTGTCACAACTTCAACTCATCACACCCACGGAATAGTTGAACTCAGCCTCTTTCATTGTATGGTAATGAGCCAGATGGTGGTGTTTGCTGTCCTCCAGTCTTCCACTATGCTGCACGGCAACCCAATGGCTGGACAGATCGCACTACAAGTCATTAAGTCTGCCAGTGCGTATTGGGCAGAAGGTAAGAAGTTGATAGTTCTAAGCAATGAAATGATAGACTAAAGAGAAGGAACAACGTAGGAATACGTAGGTGCATCGATTAACCTCATAGTGATCCACGTGGGGGCAGTGAACGTGGGGTTTGTGGACTCTTCGAATTCCTCGAAGATGTTCACAAAATCTGGAGCAGTGAGTCCTGGGGTGGGTCGGTGACAAATATAGATCGGAAGACTTTGTTAGTGTGTGCATGCTTGGGACTGGCTGCGTTGCTGTATGCACGCCTGGGAACCTGATCAGTCAGTCGCAGGTGATTGCTGTTCACCTCCATGGTTTCGATCACGAAGACGTTGGTGGATTGAGTATTGATCAATGAGGCGTCGGAGGAAGAGCCACGACCATCAGGGCCGCTTCTTCGCAAGGCAATGCTATTATCGTTCACGCCACTCACAGTGCAGCTCCACCGTCACTCATGGCAAACCGTCTGCAAAGCAGTCCTTCTCATTGGTTTCTATCTCACCATGACCATACTTGTCACTATTGTGTGTTTATGCATGCCCATGCTTCGCGGCACAGTGCCTGCTCAAACCGGAATGTGGAATAATTTCTAAAAAATACTTTCATCACAATCTTGATTGGGAGGATTTGATCTCAGCGACCATTGAGATGGAAGGAAATGGTAACCTTTAAAAACCGTGACATCATCAGAGACTACAAATCGTATTACGCGATATCACATCGAGCTGCAGCAATTTACTGTGACTGGTTTTCGCTTGAATTTATTGAAGCTAATTAAAGGAATTCACTGCATTATGTTATTGTTTAAAAATAGGTTTCTTCACGCTAATCAGGTGCGTCGCATCAGGTAATCACTTGCAGGAATGTTGACAGCACTAGAATTGATAGGCATCTCATGGAGTCTACTTACCAAAATAAGTGGCCACTCTATCATACCTAAAAATACTGCAATTCGATTTATCATTTTTGCAGGATGTTCACACAGCACTGTTCCATTCTCTATGTCTACTTGAGCTATATCCTCCAACGAAAGGACCATTTTAAAGCTACGAAAGTTTACTAAACTAAGAAAATGGTTATCTATTAAGGTTTCCAAAAGCAATCTCAACAGGCTGGTGGAAAGCTGCTCTTTTCTCCACCCTCGCAATTTATTCACCTTTTTGCATTTTTGCTTGTGAATGATGATGAAAAAAGAATCATCTATCGAAATGTCATTCTTTGTGTACAGTGTTGCCTTCTTATAGAGGAAAGACACAGCTTAGCCGTAGATAAGGAGACTTCCTCTTTCTGTCAGCGATTAGGGCGTTTCAAACAGATTTTAGATAGAGAAAAGAAGAGGGGAAATGCCACCGCAATGTAATGTCTAAAATTTACTAAAGCTACTCAAACTTAGAACAGAACTGATATTTTACTCTTTAATAATCAGTTCCTCAAAAAATATAACTTTCATTTTAATGATGAGACTAATAGGTTCCTTTTTGCGCATCGAATGTTAAACGGCCTTGTTGATCTTCATCGTTACTGAGACTGAAGGTGACGACAAATTGGGACTTGCAATAAATGAATCTCAGAAGGAAGCCGAAACTGGAAATTGTTAATGTTGATGCTGCATAACAGGCTGAAGTAGCTGATCAGGCTGTTGGATCTGCTAACTTCAGTTTTCGTGCATACCGGCTACTTATTGCTCCACTGCCTGCTAGAAACTTCCTTACCAAACGCTCGTCACTACTTTTGCTGCATGTGGTTAGCATATGTTTCTTTACACCCATCTGTGACATTCGTATTGAATCGTATAGGCAGCGTTTTCGATAGCGGGCTCAAGCTATCTACTTCATTATAGCAACAAAGAGTGGAAACCATCCAGGGAAGTTACCTTGGCGTAAATTCTGTGAAGAATTCCATTCCTATCGAGACTGCTCATTCATCAATCACACGTGCAACAAGTATACTAAGAAAGGCCACAAAGGTATGTTTTCGCGATAAAACCAAGCTATCATACGGGATTCAACGAAGTGCAATCGAATGGTCTACGTGCCAGCCTACTGGTGACAAAGAACAGACAGAGATGTTGCCTCCTTGTATTCATAAACAGTCACAAGATGCACCTCCTGTCACGGTGATATCAACAAACGCCTGGATTAAACTCGGGAAACCGAGACTGGCGGACACATAAGTGGAATAAACTTTGGCGTTACCAAGTGTCTCGTATCCTGTGGCCCTTTAATCCTGCCATTGTCGGTAGAAAAACACCTATTAAATGAGAAGCCCGGGTTAAAATCTTTATCCTGTTAGTAATACGTTATATCTGAGGAAGTATACAGCGATTCATCTAATTTTGCTTGATAAAAGCACTTTACGAAATGTGCAATTCCAGACCAAGGCCAAATCTCAGTTCATAAAGTTGACACCTGATTCAGAGTCAGTCTCTCGTACAAATCGCACTGACGCATGAACGTGGTGAACAATGAGCCAATGATATCAACATCCCACTTCTTCACCATCTGATCGGCTTGCAGTACTAGTAAAATATCATCGAGAAGGAGGAGAAGGAGAAGATATCGATCTGTGGCGAATTAGACGTCGCGGAAGTTCTTTCCTTTCTCCAAATAGTTCTGTAGTTTCACAATTCTCTTTTGTCTCACGAGTCCTGCTATCGCGTGCTATGTTTCCTCACCGTGATATTGGGGTCTCTGTCTCCACCGGCTGGCGTGCCAGTTTTTGATGCCGCAGTCGTAGTGGCAGGGGTGGTGGTTGGGGTTGTGGTTCGGAATATTTCGTAGTTGGCGGCAACTGATTGGAAGGAGACTCAAAATAAGCACAGGTTTAATCTTTGCCTGTGCAACTAGCTCCTATCCCTTATCAATACAGCATAAAGATATATAGCACGAGGTACTTAGGTAATTCAGTCGGTAGATGATTGCTCGGCTTGATAAAGGCTCAAAGATGATCACCATGCACATTTTGCTACTCGTCCGTTGTTCGGTGGACCTAATCAGATTCTTTATCTTTGCTTGTTAATGAAACACTTTTATTTAGATATGTGGTTGGCCTCGAAAATCAAATTTTAGCATTCCTTGGCTGGCTGTGGATGCAACAGGCAATCTTGATCTCACTATTTCGATCTGTAAGATATGTCCTCTCCTTGATGCTGTGCCAGTCATGGTTGCAACTGTTTGGGTTTTGCTTTCTGGCCTGCTGAATTAGTTCTAAGTACCGATCGAGTCGGCTTCACTCTTAGGATACTTTGGTCAGTGTAGACCATTACGTGATTTGTCGTTTAGGTGGAAAAAGTCCATGATAAGTCTACTTTAATATCCTCAATTATTACCCTCTCATGGGTGTGATACTGACAATTTTATTGGATCCGTATGCAAAAGAGGCATAAAAAAATCCTTTTGCAATTTTGAAACACTTGGAGCCATCCATCATTTCATGCATGTACTAGTGCATTTTCTAGAACTTCTATTAATTCACGTTCTGCAACTTGTGCTTACAAACGCCTTCTTGGTCGCCTTTTTAAGCAAATGCTATTTGGTGTTTGCTATTTTTTGAATCAATGCCTCCTCTTTTGAGAAATTAGGTTTTCAAGCATCACATGTTCTGCGATTCCATCATTGCCCTGCGATGAAACAATAGGCGATCGTTAATTTTTTAACCATTGTTACATAGGCACTTGAATGTCGAAGGATTACTTAGCCTGGCAGAGCTAATTGGAAATTGCGTTCACTTTACAAGGAGTGATTCGTTCATCGAAGAGCAACAAAAATGGCAAATTAGGGATATCTGTAAACCCAAAAAGTCCTTTGTTCATGAGAATTCTAATCAAAAATGTGATATCTCTTTTATACACATAGGTAAATTTGTTAAACTAAAAAACGGAATACCTTAATTTTGATAGGCAACAAAGAGGTGAAACACAAACTCCTTGAGGTAAAATTGAACTTGTTGTGCAAATTCACATTTCCATGGAAGGTGTACACGACTGTATTTATTGTTATCGCCGATGGAGAAATAAGAGTACAGAAAGGAGTACACTGAAGACAGAATCTGTTTGTTTTTCATAGTCGCAAACTTTGGGTTTTTGTTTATTTGCATAGGAGTTTTATGATATTTTGAATCAAATGATGAAAATGATCCTTAAATCATATTGAAATTTTATTAAACCACTAATTTGGCCATTGAAATAATGAAAGCCTTATTTTAGTTGCAAAAGTTTAATTTTGTTGTTGAATAGTTTTACATTAAAGAATATAAGTAGCAAATAGCGCATAGGATGGCTTATTTATTTGCAAGTACACAATTAATACATTTCCTTATAAAGCCATAAAACGAACGAAAACTGTATGAATTTTCTTCTTAAGAAAAAAGAAGATTTTATTTAACATTCCAAATGGAGAGATTCGCTTTACAAGACTTCCATGAAAGCTGGATTCATTGCTGACCTCCTTGTATGCAAAGTGGGAGAAACCCTACTGCATCTTTTAAGAACCCAATTATTTTACTCCTCACTTGCTACATAGTACATTCGTGATGAAGGCTTTCTCGGAATATTGAAAGTCCTTTTAAAGAAAAGTAAACATGAAAAGATCACATGTTTCCTCAATGTATTTTGGACAGAAATATCCAACTCACAATATTATAAACAAATTTACAATTGCTTTCCTGTAAATGTACTAATTTCTTATTGGGAATCATTCCAGCATCGGAAGCAACTGCCTATTCTATATAGACAAGCGTGAGTTCAGCCGGTTCATTCTCAAAACAGAGAACATATTTTCTACGAATCTGATTCCTATCATACTTCTGGGCCTAGTATTTGGGATATCTGTTGCGAAATTTTGCTTAGCACATCCCTACTATTCCACTTTGACAGAAATGTATTTCTTTGTAGTCGATCATACGACAACAGTCCAACCAGCTAATGCTTTAGCAAACAGTAAAATCACAAATGCTTTCAGAATAATTTCTTACGAAACTAAATACTTTTGTCCACACTACCCAGCAAATGATGAATTTCAGTCAACCTGTCAGAAGTCATGAGATACCGAAACAGTTTACTTTTGTGAAACATCTACTAGCAAAATTGAATTACACGAGTATAGACTAAATGTGAGTTGCTTATATATATAATATAACTTCATATATTTTTGGGATATTAAATGAGTATGATTTTTTTCGTCTATAGCAATCAGGTCGAACTTTAGTCTATGAGAACAAAGTGATTCGTTTGCAGGACCTGCGCTTTAATGCCGTATATAATGTGAAAGAAGATGGCAACCTGCGCTTGAAAGAAACGAACTCATACTCTGCTGGAGTGTGTGGTATCCCCTCAGGGTGCTTTTTTCAGAATTGCACCAGTTTATTTGATTTTTTACTGCACGAAGTTGTAGTCGTCTAATTTAATCACCCTAATACAATTCGAATGGTTTGGTTTTCTGCAGTGGCTTTTGGTTACTGCTGCATGCATCTATTTTCCACTAACTCTATTTGCTTTCCAAACAACAGTTAGAGGTGCTTAATTTTGTCAACTAAATTAGTTGAATAATAGCTCTTTTAAATTTTATTTATTTTTTTCACAAATTAAATGATTACTTTAAACTCTGATAAAGCATTTTTGTTTTTAGCTAATTTTTCTACGGATTCTTTACCAGATATTTCACTTTATCATCCAATATTAATGGGTATATTTCTAGAATCTAATTCACTTTTTGTTTCAGTTGCATGTTTTCCCATAATATTATTATTTTCTTCCCTACCTCAAATATCCAAGGGGCCTAATGAACGCCTTATAAATTGTGCTGATTTTCACAAGTAACGATAAAACTGAATTTACTGGCCGTTATGATTTGGGTGTAAAATATTTTGTTCACAATTCTTACCTAATTTTTCCAACTTTTCATTGGTACTGTGTTCATTAGGAGCAACAGTGGTTAACGGTCCTTTCAAAGGGTTAGGCGGCTGCAATCAACGAAGAATTTGTTTGACCCTCAAAACTGCCCGGCCCAGTGATGGACCAGTGATTTTCATGAACCCAGGTCATGACGAAAATTTTGCATTTCCGAGAACTTTGTAGAACATCTGTGATTTTGGGTTATTAGGACCTTTGTTTAAATCTGTTTTGTTTACTGAATTCAATGCGATTTAGTGATTCTGAATCGGGATACCAAGTTTAATGTTACAGTGAATACAAATGCTGAACCAGAAAAACATTTACGCATTTAAATTTTATCGATTTTTATGTTTCGTTTAGTAAGACATTAAAGCGATATTGGTTGGTTTGCTGTGACGTGAATTACAAAACCTAAATCATAATGGTGTTCAATGTTCCATTTCATAGAATTTTTCTGCAATGATTTAGGGGATTAAAATAAATACGTTCGCTAATATATTGCCCCACATCATTATATATATGTATATAGTTTAAATTTTAATTGAATTTATCAAAAGTAAATTAATATGCTAGAAAATATTATATTTCAAATTGCTCGAAATTCTAGATTTAATTTATAAGTGCATCGTAAGTTTTGCTTATTATGGTTAATTTCAGGGATCGCCTAATTGGTGAAAATTAAAGCACGGTTTTCAGTTCGGCGGTTATTACATCATTATACTATCACAATGAATGTAGAATAGCGAGAAATGACGACTCAAATGAAAAGCATTAATTTATCATACTGGAGGAGGTGATTCCCGAAAATTACAAAAATGAAGAATGCATATATTTGTTTAATAATTGCCAACACAATACATATTGGAAAAGATAATTTCGAGTTAAGCATTTGTTAAAAGCATGTAATTTTATTTAACAAATTCAATTTTTCCTATATACTAGTATTCCAGGAGACTATGATTATCGATTTCCCATTTAACTCTAATTTGATATGGTTTTGTCTCACCAAAAATTAATTTACCTCTTGTAAAGCAAACAAGAAATCCAAATTGTTTTTGTGGGCCTGTTTATCTTTTGACAGGCTACCTTTGGTTGGCTCTGTCATCCCGCATCTTCAAGCTTAGGCTGATCCCTCTGTTTCTCGTAACTTTTTCACTATTTCAATATAACTAAAATAGCGTTCTGCTCTATTATGCATTATAAAACTCCTTAAATTTCGCTTGATTTAAGTGGTAAAACGCGGACAGACCTTATGGGGTGACCTAATAAATGCCCTTCAACCACTGCCTCGCCAAAGACACAAGAGGAATAGCCTCTGTTTGTTAGCACAACACCGCCCTCGTAACTTAACAAGACCCACTCAACAATCCTGGCTCTACTTAAAGAGAACAATAGAGAAAGAGCCCTTTCCCGAACCATCGGATGAGATAAACAGCTGTCTGTTACAGAGGATCAGTGCGTAGGCGTGAGTAGAAACTGACCAGAAACTGATCTGAATTGGCCTTACATCCAACACAATACAGATTTGACCCACAGACTTCAATCGAAACAACTGTTGGATGTTGATGCCTTCATAAAAATATTGAGGAGTTCCCACAGGTGGCAATAACTCTTATGTAATCTTCTAGTAATCTTTTTAGTGACCTTGAATGCTTCAAGGACTCCGACTATTCAATACGTTTTTGCCAAGAAGATTGAATGTCTTTCAGCGGTGTGTAAAAGTGCCTAGTTAAACTCCAAAGCAGGCGATACGAGGAAAGATATCGCCAAAGGTCCACTAAATCATTTGAGGTAAACAGGCGCTGGAGAATCAAGAATAAAGGAAAAAACACAAGATAGGTTTATATGGAGAAAGAGAGTAAAAAGCGGAAAAATAAGACCCTTTTCCCCAACTTAACATTATGAGAGATCGTGAATCAAACGATGGAACAACAGCATGACAGTACACCTTAGTAGCCATGCGAATAATAAGTTTCGATTGGCAAGAGATGGATAAAACTGACACGGGAAAGAGAATGATGAGTCAAAATGGACTTGACTCACTCATAGTCTCGCCAGACTTTAAACATTGTGGGTGAGAAAAATACCTCTTCATCAGGCTTGAAATCTGCGAGAGGTTACTGTTTGATCAACGGTCGTCCCTCTAACGACGGCAGTAAAGGTAGCCATCACTAAAAATGAAAAGCCAAAGTAGCATTTCATGTAAAAAGTACATAAAAGACACAAAACGAGGGAACTTGATAAACAAATGTACTCGTATTAGAACTAAGTCTTTAACCGATAGGTTTAGATTTTATTACCAATCCTAAAGGTTGCAATTGTGGAAGATTTGAAACTAATTAAGATGTAAGAAGGTGGAAAAGAGCTTTGAAAATTTTTTGGCATTGATTATTAATTGTTTATGTTTTAAATGCATTTTTGAGCTATTTTGTGAGTCTAAAGTGCTTTACACTATGTTTTTAACCTTACAAAGCGTTCAAAGTAAGGCAATACCTAGACTACGCTGCCGTAAGGCGTTGTAAATTCTTATTCTGGCGACGGAACACAACTCATCTCTAAGCGATTTGTGATTTCTCCGTGGTCTATAGCGTACCGTCCTTGAAAATAATATCCATATCAGCGCATGGATAATAAGTTCTCAGACATGTAGCCATATTAGCTGCATCCAGCTAACCGAAATTTCAGTAGGCCCTTTAGCTCAGGCTATTGAGAAGGTAGTTTATAAATACAGGATTGAAGGATTTAGACAATGACGAAAATATATGAACACTGTGGGAGTTACGGTGGTTTGAACAGGAAACGATGAGACCATGTAAATCACGAGGCGACTGATGCTAGGAGAATGAGGCATACCAGCAGACGATATGCTTGAATTCGATCAGTAGCAGATTTCATCGACAATCAACACAAGACATTGTTGGAATTGCTGACTAATGTAGTAAAGCCAATAAGCACTGTGACTACAATAAGTTTGCGGATTGAATTCTTCTAGCAAGACAAAAAGGCAATTTTCTTGACCACTAAATGCAATTTAAATCCTTTGAATTTAATGCTAACTAACCACCTTTTCTGAGACGATATCTAACTTCATACCTAAAACTCGGCAAATATAGTATATTCTACGTTTTCAATGGAAAAACTTTTAATTCAGAGGCCAAAGAGGCTGCAAGTTGTGAGTTTCAAAGTAATGATGCAAGCTTATTTGCTGTCTGAGTCAGCCTCCAAATTACCTCATGCATCGTCTCTTCTTTGCAAGTGACGAAATTGCAAAAACTACATGTATGATGGTTACAGTGGTGCTGGGGGATAGTTCTATTCTTTCTTGTGAGTTACTTTTACAAGTCAGTTGTGATGTAAGGTAGTAGTTTTTAGAACAAATATTTCTATAAGTTGGTTACATCTTAAATAAGGTTCAGGTGATCGACTAAAAGATGTGAAAAGCTGTAGCAGCTGTGGCGGGTCGGTTGAGACAGCATTCGATGATGCTACACTAGTAGATTTATACATTGCTTGCCCCTTAGAGTAGATTGAATCCTCTCCATTTAGTAGGCGACCTATGGTAAAAGCTGCGTGTGGCCAACTGAGGCGACGAGCCAAGCGGCGAGTTGTACAACAATCCATCAGGCAGGTAGTGGACCAATGGGAACGGAGGCTACGGAGGGTCACTCACACGGTCGCACGCCCGCGTGCACGTAACTGTCGCCTGCAGCTCTCCATGCTACAACACCATCACCACCACCACCGCCGCCAAACTCGTCTTGCATTGGCCTGGGACCTCTAGCAGCTCACTTTTGAGTGGATTATTTGTGGTTTTACAGGACTCCACAGTGTAAATTCTTGGCGTTTTCGATTTTAGATTTGCTCAGACTTGATTAGCTAGTTTATTACGACTCACTGTGGAGCAATTTTGCATTTCTCGTCAGTGCAGATCGATCTGCTTGCTAGTTGGGCGATGGTGAGCAGCAATCTCTGCTAGTGGATGCTTTTGCCCTACCTCCTCAGCCCTAGAAATCGTTTAATCTGGCACAAAGTAGCGTGCCTTTCCGTCGTAAGTGCATATTTTTTAATTGATTAATCCTATATGTTACTGCTCTAGTGCTCAAAACAACAATCAGTATTGGAAACGCCAGTTCGTATTTGGCTAGAAATATTTGGATTGTCCTCAACTACGCATTGTTTTTAACACTGCTTACACTTCATTTAAACGAAAATTAATTGTGAGTCGAAACTGTTTTCTGTCCCCATGTGGCTTATCGATCGTACCCCATTAGGTTAAATTGTTGTCCCCACACACAGTGCGTGTTCCTGGCTTCTCGTGGCCCCAACTCGATGAGTCACAGTGTCCACTATGGTGCACTCTATTCTCGTGAGTCGGTGGAATGAGATCGAATTTCGCATAAATTTATCACAGACTCTGTTATAAGTAAAATACTACATATTCATCAACTGATATGCTAAGTAGGTTATTTAGAAGACAAGTAATTGGACTGCTGATGCATTTTAAATGATTTTTTTAAATGTCTATCTAACCCACAATGGAAACAAAACGATCACATTTCCAGATCTTTCATAGAAATAATATCTTAATTACTCTGAATACCTGCCTCAAAATTCCGGTACATTCGCAGTCCAAAGATTATAAGTTATTATTTTGGGAAAATCCAGACAATTTCTAGAGAAGAAACACACGAATTTGGCTGCTTATTAAAGTCGAAATACCTATAATCAAGTGAACTCTTTGCATGGATTACTTTTTTCTATTTTCACGGAAATCACCCTTTCGGATTCAGATTTGGCTGGTCAGCTAGCCCAACATGGACTTGAATAAATAAATAACGTCACCACACACAGGTGTCCTGCTGGCCCAACCTTCAAGCCAAGGGTAGGCGGGGCAGCAGCCAGGCGGCGTCTGCACACTACTGGTCTACACCATGGTCACTGGAGCTGCGCCGATGGGACCTGCCAGCGGGTGGAGAGACCACGACCACCGAGGCGGACACTGACCACCGTCGCTTCCTGCTTGGTCTTCGTGGTGACGGTGGTTGGCGGCCGCCTGGGTTGACTGCACACACGCGGCGTTGCCCTGGTTACATTTGCGCGTCTCTCTCTCCTGGCCTCAGCCAATTAGCATGGTTTGGCAATAAATTGAAAATCATTAATGATTGAGCAGGTCACCTCAGATCCCCTATGAACCACAATTGGATTGAGCATGAAGGAATTAATATCGCCCAGAAGAGTCATCATTGCGTTTGTCCCGTTGCTTCATTTCTAATTAAGGCACTTACTGACACTCATATTGGCTGAGAGTCATTCCAAGTATAATGTGGACGCAGGCAAAATAGGCGATCTATGTTTTTCCGATTGACTAGCCTGGTAAGAGTGCATGGCTCACAGAAGCGGATACACGGACACTCACATCGAGGCCTACATCTTTCCGATATTTCCATGTCTCAAGAAGTATTCAAGTAACATATGGGTCTTGAGAAGTCAGAGTGACATGATAGAATGTATAGTAGCATTGCCACCTCGTATTGCCTCTCATATTTAAGTAGGTCTAAAGTTACTACAGCTGGAAATGACAACATATACCTAATGCTATTGACAAAATTTCAGCAGCATAGTAGGATTTTCAAAAAAATATGATTTACTACGTGCCGGCGATTAACGAGTGCATCAAAGACCTGGCCTATATCACCTACGAGCTTTCAATATCTGCCAGGTCCCTGAATGAGAGACCAAAACATGCGAGCACGTTCCAGGCCCCATCCAACCTTATATTAAGTAATCCGACATTAAACCCTGCTAACAGCTCAATGGAGGCACTTGCTACTACGCCCATAGTGACTGTACCAATCACAGTGAAGTGTGAGGAGGATTCCAGTAGCGATGGTAGACAGAGAGAGTTGAAACTTACCCAAGTCACGTTCGACAGTCCAACCCCCTTCTTGTTGACCCGAGAGCTTCGTGACACCGTCCAGCAATCATATTAACTAGAGACTTAGGTAGAGAGATTGGTAGAAAAATTGGATTAAGTCCATCAATGATATTCTTCATTAAATTTAGTTACTTTTCGTGTTATTTTACTGTGTTGTATGTTTTTTGGTAATCTATAAAACCGTATAATCGTTATCATTGTCTCTATATTGTTGGATTAAAAAGCCTTACTTAGCAATATTCTGAAGCACCTAATTGCACTACAGCATAATCTGCGACTGCCCGTTTCCCGTGATGCAGGTTTAAACATAGTTGAGAGATAAGGTTAACTCTAAACTAAGGAGTACACGCATTACCAGTTTGTTCAGGCCCTAACATTTTTCTAGTGAATAAACTCGAGTCTATATATGATCACATGGTGCAGTTGTATTAGAAGATGTTTTGCTTATTCCGAGAGTAGTTGTTAGTGGTTCAGACACCTTTTCTTATTATCTGTGTAGCGGAATAGGCTACACTTAAGCTCTCTACAAGATGGATTTACTACACCCTTTAATCTCGTCTAGACTCCCGAAGGGAGAAGAGAGGATGAGGCGTGCGCACAGGAACGTTTATTGGAAAACCGTGTGTAAGTGTATGTCTTTAGCGTTTGGCGTCAGATGCTTAAATAGGCTACGTCTGATTACTGCTGGCGAGGAGTAGTCCCTTGATTGGTTGATGGTTGTTCTCGAATGCGATTTGTTGTGGATGGCGTTTCCTTTTGGGCAGCTTACGCGGTTTTGCCATGCGCCACATTTCCTTTAGAAAATGACATTAATCAGTTATCAGGTGTTCAGTGGGTTACTAATGATTGGACTTCTATCTGAGAGGTTGATGCAGATGCTGGGCAATTAGAAAATAAAGGCAATACTCGGCCTCGGTCGGTGATGAAAAAGGGCTTTTGCGGCCTAGTTTCTAAGCCACATCACATTGTCAAAATTTTACGAATGGTTCTTGGTTGCGCAACCATTTTCGACTTACTAGATCATATTCCAATGTTTGTGGTCGCTTACGTTTTAGGAACATATTGTCATTAGCGTAGACTGCAGATAAGCCCTGTATTTGAGGACCGTTTTTTAACAAATGAGGTTGATAATTATTCAATCCTTCTAACAAATAAAAGGCTATATATAGCACGCTGCCCTAGGATCCTCCGTAAAAGCCTTTTTCCCAGCTCGCTAGGCCTTGAGTGTAGGCCGAACGCTAGGTATAAGCAATCCATCTCCATTATCGCCCTTAACATTTATTTCGATACCTGGGCTGTGTTAGACAAAAGATGGAGATCAGAATACCAAGTGAAGTTAGCAGATAATATGGGATGGGATATTTTACTCAGTCTTGAAAACTTGCTGTCACAAGAGAGCAGTTTTCCCGTAGACATCTAAAGTTCGCCTACGCTGATGCCTTTGATACCTCAAAAAAGAATAATGTTGTGTGATTTGGATTATGTGATAAAAATTTTAATTATGAAATAGATTGAATGGGATAATCTTCAATGTGAATGCATAAGATTTTTCGAGAATTTGGCACATCTTTAATTTTGCTTTAATGATTTTCTCATATTTTGTTTACTAGAGCGGAACCAGTGTATACTACCTCTATGTATCGCTATATTTCTTTGAATGACTGGTCACTCCAAACTAGTATAGACAAAATGGAAGATGCAGTTGATGGGAAGGTGTATCAGTCGAATAGGATGTATTAGCCGAGAGCAGGATGGTGAGACTGAATGTTAGGTGAAATGAGAGTACTCTTGGTTGTGTTTGTGTAGGGATTTAGCACTCACCAACGGCAGAGTCTCTGATTTCTCTTAGTGATAACTCCTAAAAAATTCCCAATTGACCCAATAACTGCTTTATATTTTAACCTTGACAGCTTTTGCATATTCGGTTTTATCTAGGACCAGCCACAGTGCTTAAGATCTGGTGGTCCACGATGCTGATCACAAGTCAGTCTTATGGTAAATGTCTTCATGTTTACCGACCACATCAATTTACAAGTCTCTATTTGATTTGGAGACCTTTTTAACCTTTCTACGCGAGGATTTTGCGCAGTTGGATAGTACATTCGGTATCCTTTAAATAATTTTCTATTGGTAACACCAAACTAATAATCAATCAAATATTAAGGAGGCGATTCTGTCAGAGGAATAATATTTTGGCCTTGTTTAAACTATTAAATAGGTTTGGAATTCCTTTGACACAGCTGATGATCACCTAGCAAATCTAAACAGCAACCAGATCTAGACTCAGCCAACTCGTAAGATTTTAATAAAAAACAGAGTTAATGTACTGTCCTTTTATGATGGATAATGAGAAAAGACAAGCGCTTTCCACTTTGGACTTCTTGAAGTTTCCTTATTAATTTTAGTCATAAGAGTCTCATAGATGTTCTGCTTCATCCTCGATAATCTTTACATGTTATTATTTAAAAATATCTGTCATTCATGATTTATATGAAATCAGGTTTCCAACAATTTCCTGGCTACTGGAATATAGACATGCTACTTAAATCCAACTATCGTCAGTTTCACACTTACATGGCTCCGATTGCTGTCTCAAGTGAAGTCAGAATAAATTATAAGAAAAAATAAGGTTTTTTGATATATTAGTAAATACCACTGAAGGGATTTGAATTTTTGTTGCTCACTTAGTATTCCAAAAATAGAGCACTTTGCAATTGTAGGCATCCTGGAAAATTGTTAAGCGATAGGTGCCGTGTCTTGCAGGTGGTGCCGTTGTGAGATTCCAAGGGTACAGCAGCTTACCCCTTTCTCGCGGGAAGGTCTGAGGCAGTGTGTGGCGCTCCTTGACGGGCTAGTTTGCAACGCGGTTGAGGGGTAAGAGCAAAGAGGGTGGATAGTGAGGGAATGAGATGAGCCCCTAGCACGCGTGTTTAGCGGGATCGGCCGCATAAATTCAGACTATGCCTGTGGACCCAGCTTTTACAATGACGCCCTCTGATGCGGTGCGAACATGTGCAAACACGTAAGTCGTAGTTTAAAACCCAGCAATTGAATGTACAAATGTTAGCGCTGATTCATGAAGATTCTTGCCCATTTTGCAATTTCTCAGCCAGCAGATGCCTTGTTTCTCACGCAGTCATCTACATGCAATATCGCTTGTCAAAGTATTGCGTAGAACAAAACCGCTCCAACATGCCTCAAGACCTAGAAGAACAGAAGGAAACCAATTTTAACACATCTTAATTGAAATTAGTGAATGATATAGTTTTATTTTCATAATAGCAACGAGATTTAGATGAACCTCATTTCATCATCTAGAACACGAAATGACACTTATTCATGTCCGGTGTCTAGCCCTTATACTCTATTGAACAGAAAAGGGAGCTTCTTGGGAAAATATTTAATTTAATGCGGATTCACTTTGAATCACCTCCTCAGGGTTCCCTGGTGCATTGAAGTGCTGCTGAAAATGTTATCCAGATCTGAAATTTCATCCGACATGCTATGTCAGTGGTTTACCCTTTCAATATAGCTGCTTTAAGCAGATTAATTTTTATCTTCAAAATGGTATCATTTAACCAGAATAAGATGGACCGAATAAAAAGTATCAGAGTTGGTTATACTAGGGTATTCATGACGAGAAGTGGAAGAAATAACAGGTAATTTTCTTTTCTAAAGTTGACGAGTCGCGAAAATGGTGGCGGCCATGTCTCACTACTTCGTGATTATTCGAAGGCGCCACCGCCCTCACTAACGAAAGAGGTAACCGCTCCATGTCCAGCTCATCAAACACTTCTCACCTATGCATGGGCTAGTCTTAGCGCGTTCAATTGGAGGAGTAAATATTGAAGTGAGTTGAATTCCCTCGCGTCCACCGAACTAAATGCTTATCCCTAAAGCAGATTAACCTCCTTTATCACTGGAGCGTACGCAAAAACTCGGTATAAAGAGTTAACGAGTTAACTGAAAATTGACTTTTTACGATTTTCACCTTAAGACAACTTTAATAACCAGCTCTGGTACATTTTAATTCGGTTCACTATATTGCATTTAATACACTCCTTAAAAAGTTGTCAATGAATAAGCTAAAGCAACTAAATGGAAAGTCCCCAGGTTCTTGGGAAATTTCCAGCTCAAAGAAAACAACGAGGATCCCAGAAAACGTTAATGCAATTAACACAGTCCATGCTGTTTTTTAAATGTTTGTAGCGGATTGCTACAAACAACGAACTATATCACTAAGGTATGTAACCCTATCAGATCGGGATCCACACCAAGAGATAGTAAAAACGGAATGCACGTTAGGCCAAGTATGCGTCTGTGTGTGTATGTATTTGGGATGTGAGTATGAGGGTATAAATAGGCTACATCTGATTTCTACTAATCAGTGATCGCTCCATAATTGGTTGATCGAGAGTTGTAGTCGGATGCGATTAGTTGGTAGCCGTACGCCACATGTTTGCTTTGCTCTGCCATTTTTGATGCTTTGGATTTTATTTGAGCTGAGAGGATATATTTATGTATTTTAAAGAAATAAAATGAAATGAGGTACTCCGCTTTTCCTTAACTTAAGTTAAATCTAGGCTTAGACCAGTTACTCTATCCTGAATAATTGAATTATTCTTGCACTTTTATATAGAGAGATTATCTCCTCATTTAAAAAGAAAAAAATAATTATCAATAAACATGCGTGAGAAAAGGAAAGAATGCAACTGTTTTAGTCAAAAGAATGACAAATTTAACTAAACGAGGTACATTTACAAACCCGTAACTATTTTAAAGGAGCGATAAGAGATCAAATCTAATGTGCCTATCCATGCCTGGCTGATGCTAATTAACACAGCTCTGAAAGTCTTACACACACTTAGTGAGTATCAATGAAAAGGTCTCTATAATGCAGCTGGAAAAAATTCTGACAGAAAACCACTAGCATTATTTCATTTGCTATCTATTTCTGCGTTTCATTTTATTATTAATATCTGGGCTAAATACCAGGGACACTTAGGCGTTACTTCAAAACCGAAAACTAGGCAGCTGAATAGTCCTAGTTGGGATTGTGGACTGTGCTTTAACTCTTCCCCATCGATTACTTCGAGTGTCCGGCATTTGATACTTCTACCAAAGTTAACTACTGCTGTTTGTAGACGTGGAGACAAAATTGAACGAAAAGCGGAGATGAATACTCCAGCTGAACTCGATTCGTGCAAACAGGTTTCTGATTTGATCATATTTAATTCGTAAAACAGTGTTGTTTCCCTTATTTATTAAATTCAATAATACAAATCTTGAGGTGCTGCGCTGCCTTAATGGTGCGATTAGTAAACGTTAATTTGGATAACAACCGCAAGAGACGGGGTGGGTGTTAACTCCAAGGCTTATTCGACGCAGTGCCAAGCGTTATAGCAACTACTCAAACAGCTGCAGATAGTGACGAGGGGAAATATACTTCGGGAAAGGTATATATAGGTAGAACCGTAGCCATCTGCTCCAATCGCCAATCGGTTTCATCCTGATGCTTTATGACAGCCAGCGTAGAGGAAGTTTGGGCGTAATCTCAGAGGTATCACCAGGAAGCCGAAGCGAAAATTGTTCAATTATCAAGCCCTTTCTTAAGAACGAAAGGAAAAAAGTTATAAAATCAGTAATTAATTAGGCAAAATATTATTTCTAGTTATTTTCTTGGGATGTATCAAGCAAATTACTTCCAAATGGTTCCTTAAATTGTTCGATTGCATATAATGGCGAGTTTTCGTTGGGCTGGATATGGCGCGGTTATCTCTTTCGTTGGTAGTCCTATAGAGTCCTATGGAGCCTCTCGGGCATCCCGACAAAGTGAGAATCGTTGTCGCCATCTTTTTCACTTCGTCAATTTCGGTGGCTTGCACATGGGATAAATGGCTTTACTCCTTTTGGTTATCATCGATCATCCTTTATAGCCGGTTCATTTTAATACCTTAAATCACTTAATTTGTAAGCTTCGAATAAATTCGAATAAGTAGATGGATTGATCGGTGCGATAGATCGCTCAAAGGTGCATGAAAAATTGCTGGCGACAAAAGCATCAAGGATCACACACCTATAAATGTAAAGAGCCTTAGAGAGTAGAAAATTTGAGGACGAATCCTTTTAAGTTCTTCCGCATTTCACCTATAGCTTATTGATGATTTTAATTCCTAATTTATGTTTCCTTTGCATTCTTTCATACATCCTTCGACTTTTCAAACAAAACTTTGTCTAATCAGCGTGTATGGTTATCTCAGATGTTGGCTACACACAAAGTTGCTCCAACCTACGCTGCCCAAACACACTGCTCTTATGTTTGCAGTGTGTGCTCTCCTCTCCATTAGCTTCTAGCCCCATATCTGAATGATCCACTTTTTGGTGTTTGCCTTTCACCTGAAAAGAACGGAGTGATTAATCAAAAGCTCATCTTACCTGCTCAAGGCCGATATATTCATTTTTTGGGAAACAAACCCGCTATTGAGGGCAGCTGTATAGCTTTTACCAGGGAAACTAAAATAACGAGCACTTACCAGAAAGTGTGTCAGATGTCACTGAGCGAATTCCATCTGGACTTAAGTACTTCTATGGTTGTGAGAGTGCCAGGAACCTTCAGGAAACGCCTCCAATGATCGAAAAATAAGGTAATTAAAATAATTGACTCGCTAACATGGCATGGAGACATCTTGTGCCAATCTAACACAACTTGGGTGGTGGAATTGCTCACTGCGGTCTTGGACACAGCAGAGAAAAAGAGAATAGAAAAGGCTCTCAACCACCCAGTATAAGCAGGTAATTATTAAACGGGTTAAAGTAGGCTTAGCTAGTAGGATTTTGCCACCTATTCCCGTGGATCTTAGAGACTTGCTCAATATTATCCAACACATTGAAGGTTGACACGAGGCCACAATCAGCTGACAAAGACGATGTGTTCAAACGACTGACTCGTAAGTGCCTTCAGTCTGAGATTTCTCGGGCTACCGAAAACACCCTTCCGACATCATATTGGAACATGGCGCAAGAATTAGTGGCAATACTCGCTTCAAAGCCGCCACTGCCACCTACCGCAGGTAGGAAAATCAACGAGCCTCCGCTAATTGTGCGGCGGCAATTGTGTCGCCAATTGCGTCGCGTGTGTCCGGCTAGCAGCGACGGTGCCGGCGATAGTCTAATTTAGACTAAACTACACCGACCATTGTTCCATTCGCCCGGCTAAGTACTCGGGTGCTCGAAACCAAGAAAGCGGAACAACGCTGTCGTAAAATAATGTTGGAGGGTGTGGATGGCCCGGTGGCGAGAAGAGACGAAATTTTCACTAATCTCTTTATTCCTCTTATTATAGTAGTGCGTTTGATGTTAGGAGGTAGTGGAGGTTAAGCAGCAAGGATCGACAGGTAATTGGTAACGTTTTTCTGGCAGGAAAAAAGCAGATTAATGGCGCTTGTGACTCTGTCGTTATAATACATCGACTTTATCAGCTGATTGGGCTTGTGCACGTGTCTTGCTAATAATTAAAAATATTTTGGAACATTGTCGTGCATCCTTGGCTTTGAACATCCAAGCACTTTTCTGGTAACCGGAAAAGTGGCCGATGAAGTTTAGCCCATGCTGGAGTTATACCAGTGGTTTCTCGGATTGGTGGCAATACCTGACCGGAAATGAGGGTGTCCGATTTAGGCGGATTCCTTTTCTGAGATGTGAGCTGCTGCAAACTTGGTTTTGGCTCCAGAGGAGGAAGTTCGAAACGGACACAGCGCTCTAGACTGGAAAACTGTCACTTTCTTTTATCGAAATCGTTAAATTCAAAACCACTCAACTCAGCAAGAGGATATCTGGTTAATTGCAGTGATTGCTATTAAATCAAGCAATTTGGTTCTATGATCTAGGATTTGTCGGATAGGCTACATTTTGGTTCTCCTGAGGGTGGATCAACTACATAATATGAGAAGGCGCCAATAGATGAAGAGGAGGATTTCCTTCAGGACCAAGTAGGGACCACATGTTGGTTTTCGTTAGAATGGAATCCACAGAATTTTTTACTGTTCTTCAGAAAGTGGAAGGTGACTAGTGCAGAAAACTTGAACTTTACTCCCAGGGTAGGTGAGGAAACAACTTCAGCATTTTTCGCAGAACCCTGAAGGCATGGAAGTGCCCAAGAATCACTTAAAAGACAAAATGATTCATGTGTTCAAACTAGGAAGGAAATTCAGCAGCCGACTAAGCAACTTGAAACCTTCACGCGGTTCATGTAGATGCGTTGCGTGACCCATTTCTGAACTCACATCTCCGTCTTTTAAAAGATCCTATAAGTTGACATTTTGTTTTATAAGAAAAATAATTTAAATTTCGTGAGTTCGCTGTCAATATCATGCGAAAGACTCAAAAAATACCATGAATGTCTCTAATTGATTTAAGTGGCGCGACGGTTCCTTACATTATAATCTCATTAGAAAATCTGAGTTGCATTGATTTTCTGTAAAAATCATGTTAAAGACTCACCAAATTTCAAAAATTTCAGTTTAGCATAATTTATTTTAATAGTTAACCTATGATAGGAAAACTGTGTTTCTACAGAATAGTACTTCTGCGAATATACGTTTTGAGTCTATAAGCATTCGCTTCTGGTGGCCTCATATCCTAGCGACCGAAGGTAACATTGTTGATCATGCTAATTTGGATAGCGCCTATCATCGAACATTACGTCAGGTAGTTCATGTCTCTTAGAGAGAATCTATAGTGGAATTTATAGTTTAACTTAAAAGCGTTTGTCAGTTCACCTATTTTCAATTAGTAAGTAAAATCTCCGAGCCATCAAATATTGTCAGACGTTAATACATTCGGTGGTGTAGGATTCACCAAGAAGACTTTCTCAATAGAATGTTCGCTCTCACAAAATTCATTAATAATATATCGAAGTCAGTCAATTAAAATTTGTAAATCAAAAAACACTTTTGTTTAAGTCGTCGGTTTAAAAGCAAGACTATAATCGTTTTCACCGCGAACTTCATTTAACAAATAAGTAACTTAAGGTTAAAAGTAATGGAGTAATGATGTAATGTCTTCAGTTAAAAATCGCAGCTTTAAAACTTCCAATTAGTCAAAAGTCACTTCCGAGGAAAGCTGTTCAACTGAAAGATCCACTAGTTAACTATCAGCTACACTTTACTTTGCATTACCTGCACACCTAGGTATCCAATGAGTAGATGTTTCAGCTACTACGCTGTATGAAATGCATTTTAATGAAGAAACTCAGCTGCTGTTAGTCTTACTTGAATTCGTTGCATCACTTTGCATTAATTTTGATTTTTAAAGCACCAAATAACAAAAAAAAATTATTTGTTACAAACATTTACGTGAAACGCGTCGGCTCACGGTTTATTCGTGACCTCGTTCCGTGATTAGTTAAAACAAACCGTGAGGAAATGTTGGTGTTAATGTTGAGAAAACAGCCAAAGCAACAGCAAATTTAGAACAAAATATATAAGATATTTATGCAAAATATTTGGTTTTCCAAAATAGAAGTTGAAACAATACTTTAAAGCGTGTTTGTTAAAGAGAGGTTTAAAGATGACGAGTGAATTATTAGTTTTGTTTTTAAAATACTGCCGTGGTTACTGCCGTGTACCAATCAGCAACTAATGTCCAATCCTAGCAAGTTCCAGAACATTTATTTGGAAAACATATATGGTTGTTTATTCCAGATGTGTGCAAAGTGTATCCGCATATAGAGCTTGATTGGTAGAAAATGCCACTCTTTTCTGCGTACTTACTTATTTTTGAGCTGCGCCCATAATTCGAGGCTGTTTTGTGTAGAGGGAGGAGGTAAGAATTAACGAAATAAAGCAGACCTTTTAATAACGTCAACACTTGGAACGTATCCCTCCTTGCTATCTAAATTGCGATCTTACTTTTTCGAAATAAAAAAAGGCCTTTGTGAAAGGAAACACAAGTGTACATCCGTGCAATCGTGCAGAATGTGGTTCCGAAATCTCCAGGAGCACAAATTAAAAAACACAAATGATTTTCAAGACAAATGCACACTGAAACAAAGTGTAATGTAACAGAGTGGCATGCTGTGGTTGTTGTCTAAAATATCAACGAAAAGAACTCAATCAAATAGGTCATGGACGTCGAGGGCACGCCTATTTCGCTTATGGAATCGGAGTTGATTAGGGGCTTTATTGACAAATAACACATGATATAAGTGAGCAAGTGAGCAATTAAGTTGTGATATAAATAAATTCACGAATCTGCACAACCACACTAAATTTGGTTTAACGTCTTCTTTGGAAAAAAGTATAATTCCGCTTATTTGCTCTAAAGCAATACTGTTTAATTATTATAAAGATCTGATTCTATTGCTAAGAAATGGTCTTTTAGAGATATCGTTGGATAAAAATAATATTTCAATTCTCCTACCATAGTGAGCTATCATAAGTGAGAGCCCCGGCCTCGAGAGTCGCGAAAACTTTTCAAAGGATGCTAAGCTATGTAGGTACGACATTTTAGGTTGTTTTATGTTTAATGGTTGCGTCTGAGCTCAATAGTACCTCGGTAAGTTGGCAAGTTTACTGGATTAAGACAGAAACTCACTGCAAACTGATTTCGTCTAAAAGTTAGTTTTAAGGTTTGGAGAACCCGAAATAACACGTCTTCGCCACCAGAGAGAGAAGAGATGTCCGAATAGGAACGTTTATTGACAGCGTATGACCGTGAGTTGAGCACTTAAAAGGCTTTATGAGGTGAAGGAACCAGAGACAAGTCAATCCACTAACTAGGTTAGGAACGTCGTTTTGCGAACGTGAAAAAATGATAAAATTGTGTAGCCCGCCAAATATGGCGTCATGCCGCTACATTAGCATACTGATATTAATGGTATCTAGAGGCTGAAACACGTAAATAAAGCTGATCCGCTTGCCTTTATCCAAACTATATACTTAGAGGAACTCAACAGCAATCTTCACTTGATATTTCCGATTTTGGCGTCTCTCACACAAGAGATCGTGGTGGATCCTACAGAAAAATCTCCCTACACATACATCAAGTGATTCCCAACTTACGGTTGAGACAGGATCTACGCAGGTGGCATAAAAAGGCAAATTCGATGGTCCAAGCAGCGAAACCGGTATTTTCGATACCTTGTTTTTGTGGTTGCTGAAATATGAAGCAATAGAGATTACGAAAGGATTAGTTAAAGAATTTGAAAACTTCGTGTTTCCCTGTGATGATATTAGGGTTATTAGGTATTCCGAATTGCGACAACTTCATCTTATGACTACTAAGTTGTTGTGCGTAGCGCTCTGTGCTTTTCTACCACTGCTTTAATTGGAGTGCAGGTGTATAATTTACAAGGTAAAGAACAGACTCGAACTGAAATGGAAGGCGAATGTAACAGGAACATCCAGTTCTAATACTGATAAAACATTGCTTCTCTAATGCGGAGTCAAGTAGATATCAGCAATTCCAGCTGATACCATTTTAGAAACAGAAAGAATAGAACTATATTATCGCAATCCTGTTATCAAGGTGTAAACCTGGTGTTATAGCGAGACATGTTTATCACTTAAGGTATCCAGTCACTGATTTGCAGGCATTTCGTTTCCCATCTCTCTCACCTCTCGTTTTGAAAAAAGTCCATTTTTTGATGAGAAGTTCTATTTTGCTGAACCATCGTCAATATGAGAACTGCCACCCTCCCTCCAGCCTGACTTTCATTGAAACCTACATAGAAATAAATTAGCATGATAATTTGTTGCCAAGATCTGTTTGAATAAATCAATCGAAAATAAATTCTATCTTATGGTTACGAAAAATATAAACATTTACGATGCATTCTACTGCTCCAAAGTGACATGAAGACATTTTCCAATAAATGGCATCCACAATGGTAGGACTGTCCGATCATTCCAGTTTTTGATTGGCTAGCGCACCTGAACAAGTGGACCAATCAGACGCGGAGAGAGCGCTGCGAAGAGGTGCTGCTGACACAGGGTTCGCGCGCACACTCTTCAAAATATCACATGCGTCGTTCTCTCTGGTCGTGCACTGGTGTGACACTCCGACAGTCAATGGCTCTTCCTCTTTTCATCCAAGTTCTGCTCATCCTCTCCTTGCCACCCGCTTGTGTACTCACCACGTCCGTTCGATTCTCACTCACTCCCTACAACAACGACAGCGATGTTCTGGCAGACCTGAACATGCATTTTGTGGATTTATCGTGTCCTTCTAGTCACCCTTTCTGGTTTGTTCCGTTCAGTTCTGTGTCGATCGAGATTCTCACCGGAAATATCATACGAATAAGTCAGAAAAACGAGACATTGCGCACCCAGCAAAGAGGTCTCTACACCTGTTGTCCTCGACGGCGAGCGATTGACCCAACCAGTAAGATGCAACGCGTTTAGACTCCTTCTTGCTGTCCCTGTTGTTCCTGGCCGGAATCGGAGTATTGCTCACCCAGATTATGGAAAATTTCTCCCATTTCGAGTTCTCCACTGTGTTTGCAGACGTACTTATTCACTGGAGTTGCCCCGTGTCCCGTGGAGTCTACTCTCGAAATTCCCTGGCGATCAAAGGTGCTCATCCCTTCTCCTGCTCCGAGACCTACGTCGAGTTTGTTTGTCGATGGCCAAATTCCCAAGGCTAAATGGTCCAAAAGTCTCTTGTTTGCTTCAAATTCATCAGAGAAAGCGAGTGATTACAACCCTCGTTGGGGAGTGTGCACCACGGAAGAACGTGTTCTGCGTCACCACTGGCAGCTGTGGTGGAAATACCCCAACAACCCCAAGTGTACAATTGCACCTGAGCTCACATTTGCACCGCCAGTTGTGCTACCGAATGTAATATGCAAGATCCTTCTCATGGGATTTGAATTCACCATGAATGCCACAGCAACTCTGCAATTGAGGGTGCCTGCGGAAAGCGACTTGTCAGTGCAATGCACTGCTAATTACGCCGGCTACCGCATTGCGCACCGG